>JAHDVE020000324.1:0-22311 GCA_022606495.2 Halesus radiatus | reverse complement strand
TTAACAATGAAATTGTTTAAGCCTGTTTTGCTGAATATGTTTATATATTTTGTTATTATTTGTTTTAGGATATTTTTATTATTATTTATTTACAGGCAGTCCCATCTCATATTCCCCAATGAGATTGAGTAGATTCTTATCGAGGTACTAGAACACGAGATAAACCTTGCCTTTCTTTCTGAATGCCTCTTTCAGCTCAACCGTATGCTAGCCTTTGAGAGTTTTTAACATCTTGATTTCGCGTTGGATACTTTTCTTTGTGAGATCATCGTCCTCTCCTTACTTAAACTTCTTGATGGCCACTATACGATCGCAAGAGTGATTATTTGAGAAAAAATGAGATAAACATTAATGAGGAGAAAGATAGGCAATGTAGAATCATAAGGATTGAGAAATAAAAAATACTGTAGCAGTCTGAATGATGGTTTTTTTACCAAAACTTTTAGTTTATCTGTTTAGGCCTTTGAGAACGATTCCGTATGCTCCTTAATCAATAACTTCCAAGATCTAATACTTGTTCATATCAAATGTAGCAGGCCAAAAAAAGGTAGATTTATTCACAGTTGTTATATTATTATTGTTCAGAAGTTGCAAATATTTTGACGCGTTAAAACTATATATACGAATATCTACTTTATAGCACTACTTATAACTATCCAAAAACAGTCGATTTACTGAAATCGAGAGGCTTTGATTAAAAGACGATAGTGACTTCTAACTTTATCTGAGATTGACCATCCCTAAAGATGTGTACATACTGTATTATTTGAGGCAATTTAAAATTATTCATCAATAATATTATGCACGAATTTCATCGTTTGATCCTTTTCATTGCTTCTTTTGAGGCTGCTGCGTCGGGTTTGTGTATAAATTCTGGCTCAGCAGACTCTCCATGCCCAGTTTGTTGCCTGCGAACACTCCCTCGAAGTTAACACTCGACAACCTGACTGGCACCTGTCTCTGGTTCATCTGGGGCACGTAAATCGGAGGCATGTTGCTTGGCGAAGGGGCCGATTGGGGATCGATTCTCTCGTCCGGAGTTATTTCCTATAAAATTAATAAGAGAATCGTTATATTGACATTTTTTAAATATTTTTGTTTACCCTGCCGTCCAAAAATATGAGAGAAGGCAACTTTCTGACCAATGTCGTTCGATATCCTGGCTTTCTGTAGAGACTGTTACCATTGAGTTATAGTTATTTGAGATAAGGCAACTCGACCAGTTTCTCAATATCGTGGAACTCGTTGATTCGGTTCGAGTTTGCGAAGACGTGCTGGAGTCTGGCAAGCTTTTGGATGTTGTTAAAGTTCCGCAAACCGTTGTCGTCAATCTTCAAACACTTTATCGGGTTCTTGCCCTCGAATGAATTCGCGTCGAACTGCTTGATTTTATTGAAGTTAACGTCAAGCTCCCTTATAGACTTCAGATTTTCCAAGTTGTCTATTTTGACGATTTCGTTGCGAATCGCTTTGATGATTTTTAGCTCAACCAGTTTGCAAAATTGTAGACCGTTGAAGTCTTTGAGGTAGTTTTTGCTGACGTCGAGGATTTCCAGCCTTTGACAGCCGTTGAGTCCTTTCTGTACGTTAATATCTGAGTTCCAGTAAAGCGTATCGATTTTATTCTATTGGAGGATGAGGATCGTACGATTAGGCAGATAGCCAAGCATCTTCACACTGGTGAATTAATTTCCGTTCAGGTTCAGCTCTGTGAGTTTTGGGAACATTTTGTTGTTGAACATGTCTTCGAAGTCCTTGAGCTTGCAGTTGCTGAGGTCGAGTTCGGTTACTTAATCGGCCCTTCGCCCTTCGAGCTTGTCCTTGAGGATTTCTTCTGTAAGCCGGCCTGTGAAGTGCTCTTTGGCCTGCTGCTGCTCGAATGACTCGATTGATATTCCGTCGAGGACCTTAAGCTTTTTAAGAATGTACAGAGTAAAGATCCGGTAGCTGCTGTCTTTCGACAAGGGATTTCCAGACATGTCGAGAATAATCAGTTTCTGTAGGTCTTTAAGGTTTTTTATGTCTTTCGGGTCTGAGATCTTGTTGTTGCCCAGATAGAGCTCGGTAAGTCCCTTGAGTTCGGGAAACTATTCGAGAGTAGTCAATGCATTGTCCTCAATCGACAACTGGAGTAGGTTGTTGAGTGTCTGGATCCCTTCGATCTGGCTGATCTTGTTCTTGCCAAGTTCTAGCTTTTTGAGATAGATCAACCCTTCGATTTTGGTGATTCTGCTGATTTTATTTCCTTCCATATTGAGTTCTTCCAAAAGTTTACACTTATCAATATAGTCAATAGACTCTATAAAGTTGTAGCCTACATTCAACTGTCTCAGATTTATTAGCTGGTCAAGCCCTTTCATTGAAGCTAGTCGACAGTGGGTGAGATTTAGAGTTTCAATCGACAGCTTCCAATCACCGTCTGATAAGGATTTGGTCTGGGTGAGCTTGCAGTTACCTTTTAAAAGATCGTCGGTAACTTCACCAAGAAGCGCATTTTGGTTATCTTCGATCTGCAAGTTTGTAAGAGGCTTGCGATTGACCGATTTGAGAGTCTTGATTAACTTGTAAAGCATCACCTACAATCCTTCATTGGAGGTGAAGGGGTTGAATAGAACATTAATCTCTTTCAAGTTGGTATTGTTTTCGAGCAGCTTCAGTGACTCGATGGAGGTGAGTTCGTTGTGGGAAAGATCTAAATACTCGAGGTGGGAAAGCTGGGCCAAAGGTCCAACTGAAGGAATCAAGTTATGGTTGAGATCAAGGATTTTTACTAGAGGACAGCCAGTGAGGTCGCCTAACTGGGTAATGACATTGTTCGACAGGATGATCCCTTCAAGGTTTGGCATGTTTTTCATAAAACTAAGGTCTTTAATTTTTAGACTCGAGAGATTGGCGAATTTGAGGACCAAGTAATCTTAAATTTTAACGTGTCTCTTGAAGTCGAAGTCTTCGACAGACTGACGAACAAGATTTTAATTCAAAGCGTAGTAGGCTTCAGTTCTGGAGAGACAGTACTTGAAGTAGTTGGCCATCATGATCTTGATCGAGCCGATATCCATCCGATCGAGTTCAGTGGCTTGAATTTCGAGGTTGGGGTGGGAGTGTTCATCAATATTGTCAAACTGATAATTGCTGACATCTGTAACGAGAGCATTGTAGATTTGGTTAATGTCTTTCGCGTAGCTGTCGACGTTTTTAGGATTGATGAATTCGTCTGTGGGATTCTCCAATACTGCCACAGACTCACCAAAGTCAGCAACGTGGTTTTGGTTAGGGTTTTCAAGAACGTAATCGAATTCGACGATGTATTCCGGGATAACGACGTTATTATCGAGGATGAAATATAATTTATGTTTTGACTCGTTCTCCTTGACTCGATAATAGGCATACTCCGAAACATCCTTGACTTCTACCGGCTGGGTCTGGAAGATCTCGCTCGGGGAAAGCTCAGGGTTGAAGTAAGGATAGTTGTTATCGATTGTTTGCTTTAGCATCAGCACCTTGCAGATCAAGATCGAGCCTGTGGGGAACGTCACAACCTTTCCGAGGTTGCGATTTTTTATGAATGACTTGCTGAATTTCTATTCATTCTTCTTGCTTTTGATGTACTCTGTGAGTCGAGGCAAGTCAGCTGTCAGGAGAGAATTCGAAAGAGGCGTATATGGGCACAGGCCAGATTCGTTTGGAGGCCGAAATCCCTATTCAATAACATGTTCCATTTCGAGAGGCCTGTTGGGATCGATACCGTAAAACAAGTACTCGATGATTCTTCGAGTGTTCGAGCTTGAAACATCAACTAGAGTCTCCATCTTCTCCTCAAACTTATTCTTTAAGAATTTATTATGAATTCTGATGACTCTCTTGATGTTAAAGTGAGAGATGCCGAGATATGCGAGGTCATTCTGTTCGAATCTGGAATTAGTCAAGTCGACACAACTTATGAACCACTTATCGGTTGGCTTTCCCTCTTCGAGTCTGATGTTCCCTCCAGTCTCGAGTTCGGTGATCAATTTGCGGATACAGATCTTGTCGATCTCAAATAGTTTCTTTTTAACGGACTCATATACCGTTCTGACGTGATTAAGCTAATCGATTTTGAGGTGGTAGATCTATTTCAACTCCTCGAGTTCCTTGGTCTCCTCCCCCAACTCGTTCAGCTTCAGATGAATATTGGCCAGGTCTTCGTTAATGATATCGATTTTGATGAGGGAAGCCTTCTTGATGAGCTTCGACAAGGTGGAAAAGCTCCTCTGCATAGTTTTGATGCGCATGTTGTAATACATCTTTTTGCGCATATATGTCGTTTCAGCAAACGTCTTGGCGTCTTCGGAAATCTGAAGGGTGTCGAGTCGGTTGATGTTTCGTAAGTGGTACAGAACGTAGGTTTGATAGTTACATAAGTTGCAGATTGGGTTTTATCCAAAGTGTGGATCGTAAAAAGACAAGATCTTGAGATTCGGCAGTCTGTTAAGGTTCAGTGCCTCTTTAAAACTGCAAATTTTGTTACCGCTTAGGTTAAGATCAGCCAATCTTGTCAAACAATCGAGACTCGTTTTGATGTACTCGATCTGATTTCCAGCCAGCCAAAGCTGCTTTACCTTCGTCAACTTATCGAGATTACTAATGGTCTCAATTTTATTATCGCAAAGCCAAAGAGTTTCGAGCTGCAAAAGGTTTTCCAATCCTTCAATTTGACGAATTTGATTGTGGGAGATATACAACGACTTCATATTGACACATTTGTCTAACCCTTAGATCCGAGTGATAGAGTTTTAGTTAAGCCAAAGTTCTTATAGTTTTGTAGCTTATGAGAGACCCTGAATCAATTTAATTGATAAATTTATGACATTTTTTATTTTTTTACTTCGATGACAGAGATCCCGACGTTAATGAGAGTAAGGCTTTTTAGCCCTCGGAACTTGTTGATGACGGCCATGCTTCCGAAGTCTTAGAGTACGAGTTCGATGACTTCAATTTTATCGGATTCTTTCATTACGGATTATTTAAACCCATTCATTTTTTTCTAAGCATATAAATGTGTGATATAGTTTGAGTTATGATTGATTGTTGATCTTACGATTATCTCGAGGCATGCTGAATCACTCTTCTTCTGTACGACTTGTTCTTGAGGTTTAGGTTCCATATGAAATATAATAGATAACTATATCTGATTGTTTATGTATTATTATTATTTTTAAAAATTGTTAGCTTGTTAGTTAGTTATAATTTATAGTTAATTAAATTAAAACTGTACATAGATAAAATCATTATAACGATGTTATTGTTTTCGAGTTGTGTTTGATATTAACATTATTTATGCTGATATTAAATATTTCATATTGTTCTGATTTGTGACTTCGTTTTCTTGTTGTGGCGATAATTTAGTTATTTTTTAAAAATAGCCCTAATAAGGATTGCATAAAGTTTTCTATTTGTAAACCAGTTGATGATGCCGATTGATTGGGTGGTTATGAAATTTAAGAAAAAATAATGATATTGTATTTTAAAATATAAATCCTCAGTTAATAAAAAAAAAATCAATATGAAAAAAGGAGGATGGATTTCAATTGTTTCGTTCTCTCCTGCGATTTCCACCTCTATTCATTCGACGTCTTCGCCTCTGAGACAATTACCGCAATCTCAACTGACGATTGCAATCCCTACAAAACCACTCCCCTTCTGGAACGACTCCTCCAAGACTAGGATCGCACGAGATATGGCAGCAAGCGAAGTCACACAAGTCACACACCAATAGTTCACTGAGCCTATCGCTTCTCCCGCAAACATAGCAAGGCTCATCATCGTACTCCTGATTGTTGTCAATTTCAAGATCTCTAACCTCGATTCTGTGGACAACTTTCCCATCGGCATCCATAATTTCGGTGAATACATGCCTGCAATAAGGACACTTGGTGCAAAACTTAGCGCTTTCTTCGAGACAGTTCAAACAAAATTAATGGGAGCATGCCAACACTCCCTTAGACTCAGATATCGGGCCCAAGCAGATCGAGCATATTTGTTTGACCAAGGGGCGCAATACCCTACGTTCTGGTTGTAGGATTCCACCTGTCAATATTGGCGCTTAAATTAAATCAGAAAATGTTTTATTTGGTTAATTATTATTATTATTATCGAGGTTTATTGTTTTCATATCCCGTGATAAAAGACATATTTATTACAAAGAAGCTTCTTCTTCACTACTTTAGATTTCGATTAAAGCTGTATTTTTCTTCTTTTTCGGCTCAGGTAACGGCTCTGTTGGCTTATGCCAGCACTTGTTTTTTTGAAGAAGTATATTCTGATAGTTAACTACCGGACTATGATGCTTCGATTGATTAGTGATTGAGGGAAATATTCTAACGTTCGAAGCAATTGTTGGCTTTTTATGCTTTTAGGAAGGAGGGCGTTGGTCTGGAGAGTCTGAGGTGTTGCTGATATCGTCGTCATGTATGAACTCGATCGAATAAGGATGGTAGTTTCTCATAAATAATACTCGGAATAATATATATATTTTAGTTATTATAATTTCAAAATTAGTGGATATCAATTTTTAATTTAAACATTAATACCACTGTAATTATTAAATGAAAGGATATTGAAACAAACAAAAAATGAGATGTAAACTACCGATTTCAGCCGCATGGAAACTATAATGTTTACGAATTTATAAATAAACTTTCCTTCTAAAAATTATATATTTTTTCATAATCTTATAGCATTTGTTTCGTTTTTTTTTTAAGTTAATTATATTTAATTTATTTTTAATTCGAACGAGTATATCATTAATTTGTAGAATCACATTTATTCTTTGAAAAAAACTAATAATAATAACTAAACAGTATTGAATATAACTGAACAAATAACATTAAAAAAAAATACATTCTTCAATAATAACAATCCACTTCTGCTTGAAATTAAGTGTTTTTTGTATCCTACAAAGCGAAAAATGAAAAGCAGATCTATAGAGTAAAACTATACAGCATTTTAATAAATTTTGATCATAGTAAATATACCCGGCCCCAGAGTGCCAAGCCCAATTTTCTGAAGTCAAAACAGTTTCAGGATCCTGATACTGAAGACAATAACCACGAAGAAGATCAAAGACAAAATATTAATTTCAGAGCAAGTGCTACAGGGTTGGGAATCACGAGGAGGCTCCCATCGGCCAAGGGAGGGAGGAAAAGTGGGAACGACCTTATCCGAACAGGAGCAGCAAACATCAATAATAACATAACCAACCTAATAGTTGAGCAGATAACCCTCCCAAGTCCGTAGCTCACAAAATTACTTCCCAAAAATATTTATACTGACAAATAAACCCTGTATGCATAGCTCATTCAGACAAAGCGTAATTAATGGAAAAATGATAGTTTTTATTTTATAAAAAGTATAGAACATAACAATTTATTGAGTTAGGAGAACATAAGACTCAAAACCAAGATAGCAACCTTAGAAAAAGAAAAGAGTAGACTGATGAAACAATAAAAGGAACAACCATCAACGCCTTCGACACTCAACTTGAGAAATCCCATTATCAAGGCAAACCATATCAAGAATGTCCAAGTAGAATTCTAAAGAGTCAAGAAGGCCATTAAGTACACTCAGATACGAGAGCTCCAGCAGTAGAACAATAGTACAATCATTTCAACATGTTTTAAAATAATCACATTTGCATTTAACAAAAATAACTATTAATTGTATTTTTTTTTAAGGCTTGTATGAATAATTATAAAGATTGAAAGCTCTCCTTCAAAAACATATGTCGAGTAATTTCGGAGACATCGTTAAGGATTAGAACTACAAGAACCTCGAAGCCAGACTAAACCGCGAGTTTACCGAAAATACAAGATTGAAAGAAGAGCTCAAGCGAAAATAACTGTGCGTGAACTCACCATCGAGCAGACCATCAGAGAAAAGACTCAGCACACAGCCCGTTGACTAGGAGACTAAAAAGCTTAAATAACAAATGCGGCTATTAAAGCATGAGATTTAAACGCTTCGCGAACAGAACACAAGTCTTCAGCCCAACTAATTAAATCAAGAGAATCAGGTCCTGAAGATTGAGTTGGAACAGTTGCGAAGAGAGATTGTTGTGTAAAAAGCAGTGGTCCAAGGTCTGACTGAAAAGATCTCTGTTTTGGAAAAGGTACAAACCGTGGTTGCCAAGACGAATAAAACCGTGGTGCCCTAGCCAATACTTGTAGTCTCTACAATATCATCTAACACTGTTCCTCTCCCAATAAAGAAATAGCATATAACAACGATTCCTTTAGAATTTGAGAAATTGGGAAAGTTTCTGATTTATAAATTTAGAGCACAACATTATAATAGAGAAGAAATCCTTAAAACTATGGAGCGCAGCAGTAAATTTAATCAGCAAACCCTGGAGGCGAAATTGCTCGGTGAGCCTTATTTCATCAACAACTAAGCCATAAGAAAAGGATTGGCGAAATATCTCCTAAGCTCAGGAAACGATACAAAGGATTTGCAACAAAAATTAAGCGAACTGGTGCCTCAATATGAGCCAATAGACCCGGACAACGAGTAGTTCATCTACGTGGCCTGTTCAGAAGCTATAACCATTAGCTATAAAGATGTTTTAAAAGTCCTCGAGCAGTCGTAAACGTCATCTGGAATAACCACAGAAGTCAATTTGCGGAAAGTTCTGAAGAATATCGGAATGACCGACTTGCAAATAGATTTTGTGATCGGGGAAATCTCCTTCTTCTCGGAAGATGAGGATAATCTGAACTACATGGCGATGATGGACAAGTTTTACATCCCGACGGAAGGGTTTAACGCAAAGATTTCTAATGCTTTTGATCGGCTAGCCGAAGATTACATCGAAGAGGTCTAGGAACAATTTGAAGAATCAACGAACGTTGTTGAGTATATATGATGTAGTCATAGAATATGTTTACATATAAGATTAATATATTTTTCATGTGTTTTCCTTAATGATTTAATTAAAAAACATTTCCCCTAAAGTATATTTTTTATAGGATATTTTACTTATTGAAAAATTATCATTCAATAATAGGTTTTTATTTATCTATTATTATTTTTACAAAAATATATATATATTCAAACTTACCGCTTCGACTTCTCTTAATTTTCAGTGAGTTGAATTTAATTAACCAACGTCTCATATTAGTTTTGTAATTTTACATTTCTCACGCAACACCAAATCAGCACCACTGTTAGGACCCACAGAAGGAGTGCACCAAAAATGGCAATCCAAAACCAGTTGATGCCTTCAGCCTACCAGATGTGCACTTGAATCACCCGTTAGAACACACACTTGTCTGCAATATTGTAAACTGGCTGTATTCCTGAGAGGTTAAGCGACGAAATATAGTCAGGATCGCAAAAACCAGTAGCTGAAACTCCGACTGTATAATCGCCAGCATTACGCCAATATGGGTCTCCGCACCGAACTTGCAGCTTGGTGATGCTGAAGTTTTATTCAATAATCTCATAGTCGTTGGCATAGATAAAGGACTTGCCGCTATTGTGGATCATCAGTCGGGTGGGTTCAATGACCGAGCTATAGACAGGCTAGTCGTGATAGCTGTTCAAAATAGCCACATGGGAGTCGCTGACAAGTACGATCTTTTCCCCGAACAACATAATATCGTTGGAAGATATCTTTGACTACGTTTTTCTATATATTTCGCCAGTCTTCATATTATAAACTACAAGTTACGGACAGGTGAGGTATATTTGATTATTATTGTGAATTAAGTTCTAACAACCTTATTATGTCAATGTATAGTTTGTCAGCTACTCAAGTTTGAGGTCGTGGTAATTGAAAAATCTAACTCCAACCCTCCTGTCCAACGCAAAAAGAGTATGAGTGGTGTTATCGTAGTCTATATCCGAAATTTCGGGAGATTTTTCCTTACTTTTAAGATCGAACACCCTATGATTTGCTAAGGAGGACCCTGTAAACTCGTAAGTAGCAACTCCGTCAGAGTCCAAAGCCATAATCAGTAGATTGCCATAAAGACGAGCATATTCAAAATTTTAGTTGGCAACATAGCCTACTAATTACTTAATTTTATCTGTGAGTATTTAATAGGCATAATTAGGAGTGATATATAGAAGATGTTATTCAGAGGCTGTAAAATAGCCTTCTTCAAAGGTATTATTGTGTGTAATCTTGTTTTGAATCGCAAATCCTGACTGTGTAAAGCTGAAGATGCTGACGTTGCCGTCTTCAAACAAGACATAATAGCGATCTCTAAAGTGGATCATGTCAATGGTGTTTTTTAAATGCAAAAGTTGGTCGAATCTGTAGAGTGGCTGGGAAGCATTGAATTCGAGGTTGTTTTAATGGAAGATCTGTGTATTGTTGATGTAGCTTAAAAGTTAAGCAGGGACGGTTCCACATACCCAGCTGTTTTGAGATTATCCCGTCGAGATGTTCTGGGTGAGAGTTATGGAGGATAAGGATAAGTTCTGGAAAAGATCAATCCTGCTCTCAAGTCCTTGTTGAATCGACAGAGTTGTGACTTTTGGAATTCTGATGATTGTTTATACAGCAGCACAGCTCGTCAGACAGAAGAGGAAAGCGATGAATTCCGTTGAAGATATTTTCATCCAACTATACTTTATATAAAGTGAATAATTTTTTATTATGAATAACCAAGATATTTAATTAATATTATTGAAAAGAAAATTCTAAAAAAACAAACACATACAGAAAGACAGACGATTAGAGAGATTGAAAAATATATTGTATCAGAAGCCGAAAGAGTTGGGGGAGGAGACCAAGGAACTCGAGGAATTGAAATAAATCTACCACCTCAAAATCGATTAGCTTAATCACGTCAGGACGGTATATGAGTCCGTCAAAAAGAAACTATTCGAGATCGACAAGATCTGTATCCGCAAATTGATCACCGAACTCGAGACTGGAGGGAACATCAGACTCGAAGAGGGAAAGCCAACCGACAAGTGGTTCATAAGTTGTGCCGACTTGACTAAGTTGGAAACTTGTTCGGATTCAGATATATTTTCTGTATGCTTTTGAGTACCGAGGGTTATGATAATTATCAATTGTGATATATTGACGAATTCATTATAGTATATCAATTGTTTATTCTATTATTCAAATATAGTAAGAAGAAATCATTCATATGATTAAATCCAGAGAAAAATAGTATAACAAATGTATGATACCTTTAATATTGCGAATAATTTATAATTTCTTACAAACTCTATAAATTAAAGCAGACTCTGGGATATGTTTATAAATTAACCCTGGGATATGGCCATAAATTATAAATTAATTATATTATAAATTATATAATTTTCATTTACATCCCTATGCTCAACTTGTTTCCGAAACTAAGGTCACTTTATTCTCCAATGATGAGACATTTTCCCAGAGGCCCACTGCCGCCTGCCAGTATTCCCAGCATTGCCAGAACCTAAAGATTTCTCAGGAGGCCTTTTTGGCAAATGTCCACCTCCAAGAACGATATCGAAGCGACAGCCGAAGCAAATAAAAACATCGAAGGTACTCTGTAGGAAAGCCAAGACAAAATAAATGGGAGAACTCAAACAATACAACCTAAAATAATGAATTTTCCTGTGAACCCAAATTCTTTTTCTGGCTTGGTAAAGTCGGATGTGTTTATTGATAAATCGTTATTCATCCAGGAGCTTTTATCACGTTCATAGTCCTTTTTGATTATGATGCCTCGAAGATTCGGAAAAACTAAAATCCTCAGTATGTTGCAAACTTTCTTCCATCCCGAGTACGATCAGGAAGGACGGCTTGTGGAACCGAATCCTCGAAAGGTGATGTTTTAAGGAGGATTGGGGCCAGATGAACATTTATATCGGCGATTGGCGATTGCTGAATATGAAGCAACAATGAAACTCCTCGGGTCAACTCACGTAATCTTTTTCACTATGCCCACACTTAGAGATGACAGACAGGCTATTAAAACAAACTCTCCAACAAAAAATAGCATCGTTGAGGCTTTTCGGGTTTAAATCACTAATCTCTACAACACACATAAGTATCTCTATCGGATGATGTTGATTAGAGCAATAGAAATGTTTAAAGACTCACCTCCAGATTACAAATAATAGAGGACAGTATAAAAATTAGAAATAGAGGTAGATCGTCTAATTAAAAAACACAAATACAATTTTCTTGAAAAAAATTTGTGGAAAGATATTCTTTTATTCAGAAAATACATGTCAAAACCCTAGTCATTGACTGATTCCTAGCTCACATAATCTCTTAACCAACTCGCGACTCTGATCCTCAGATACACCGGAAAAAAACCCTATCTCATCATCGATTAATATGATCGACCAATAACAGATGTGATGGTGGAACACAGTGAACTTCTTCCATTTGTTACCGATTTTTTAAAAGGACTATTAAGTAAAAATAAGGATAGTTTAATCCTAGAGAAGGTTGTGATGATAGGAATTTTGAGAGTGGCCAAAGCGGAGATCTTCTCATTGCTCAATAACATGCAGGAAATTTCTCTCAACGACACGCCTTTTAGTAAATATTTTGGATTCACACAAGAAGAAGTTGACGAACTCGTTGCAAAAACATTGAAAGACCCTAAAGACCAGGAAATATTCAGGAATCAATTAAAGGATTGGTACAACGGGTATAACGTGGAAGACACTTCCATTTACAACCCATGGTCGGTGATGAGATGTTTGTAAGTAAGATATCGCAGAACTAAAGATTATTTAAAACCATTTTGGGTAAATACGAGTGGAGAAACATTATTGACGAAGTTGTTCAAGGAAAATTTTAATACTTTTAAAACATTGATGGATACTGGTGGTGTAGAATACGAAGTGTTGGACAATGCTTAAGTGAAAAACCTCTACGAGAAGTCGAGCTTCCTTGAGATTCTTTTCCAAACTGGGTATCTGACGAAAGCACCGAAAACCTTGGGTAGGCTGGTAATACCCAATAAGTAAATTAAACTTCTCCTCACTGAAAAAATGAGAAGTTTGAAGATATGGAAGTAGATTGGAATCGATTTAAAAGAAGACCAACTGAAAGAAATAGTGAGCAACTTCGAAAAGACGGAAGATTATTGCAACGACATTAACAAAAGCATATTGTTGAACAACTACAATAAAATACGGAACGAAAGCGACTTTCAAGAACTTGTCGGAGGAATGTTGAGAGCGTATTAGACGTTGACTAAAAATAATACTCACACAATGTATTCGGAAATTTACAATCAATCTCAAAAAATAGTGGACCATCTGTTTTTGCCAATTGACGGAAGATCTGAATGCCTTGTTGTACACGAGTATAAAGTAGAGAAACTCAAAAGGAGAGACATGGATGCCAAGGAAGACAAGGATGCCGATGGCAATGAGGTAATCGAGAATGCATTATGGCAATGCTACGCGAATCAATACACCAACCTCGATGTCGCCAAGAACAGCTCCTTCAAAATGATACGAGTGAGGATTCTGTATTTTTATTTTTATTCAGCAGATCCGGAAAAACCGAAGCATTGGGAGCTCAGGATTGTTGAGCACGTCCACACTCGCGAACAGCTGGAGAATTTCTTGAAAAAGTTTCCGAGTTAGAAATCGGAAAGGGATAAACTTCTGAAGCCTCCTGTAAAGACATACTTATAAAATAGAAAGGCTTTGCTGGAGAAAAACGAGGTTGGCTCATTGAGGGACTGGGTAAGATCTAAGTCTGTTAGCTCGAGCTATTTCGGGGATTGGGTCTCTGACGCATGCGTTTAAGGCTAGTGACAAGAAAATATCAGATTTTGATTAAAATATGTGATTCAAATTCAGTTGCATTAATTCAAAATATAGAATATGCATAAATACACCTCAAGAATTTTTTTTTTTTTTTTTCTTCAATTTTGTATAATAAATAAAGATATGCTGAAGGTTGAGACGAGAAACAATAACAACAACCATAATATCATAGAAAATTATCAAGGGTAGTCATAACTTACCAACTTGTGAAAGCAGATGGCAGCTGCATATTCCAGGAAAAAATACGCCAGTTGAAAACTTTCCTCGATGTGTATGATGGTTCCCTGAAGCCGAACAATACCTGGAAGCCTTCCGAAAAACCTACCCTTCTCCTCTAAAACCTGGATACAGCCGGTAGCGCGGAGTCTGTCAAAAAAAGGGCCGAAACTGTAAGCAACCATTTTTTGTTTCAATATATATCTGGATTTAAGTTTTTATTGACGATTTAATAATACCAAATGTCTCAAACTTTGGACCTCCTCTGGGTTGGCTGAGGAAAAACGTCTCCGAGTCGGATTAATATACTTTATAAATTATTCAATCGAGTAAAAATATAAAACTAATTATCTCATCGCTCCTTTTGATAAACGGATATTCCTTGTCAGTGGCTCGTTATGCATGGAAATGTTTAAATTTTCCTGATTTCATTTTCCCTACATTTATATATGATATAAATACCAGAAAAATCCTTTTGCTTTTCTTTTGGATTTTCTAAATTTCTTATTGAAAACATGGTATAAAAGTTAGGAAAATTAACTCGGAAAATTTAAACATTTCCATGCATAACGAGCCACTGACAAGGAATATCCGTTTATCAAAAGGAGCGATGAGATAATTAGTTTTATATTTACTTATCTTTTTTACTCGATTGTCTACGTGCCCCAGATGAACCAGAGGCAGGTGCCAGTCAGGTTGTCGAGTGTTAACTTCGAGGGAGTGTTCGCAGGCAACAAACTGGGCATGGAGAGTCTGCTGAGCCAGAATTTATACACAAACCCGACGCAGCAGCCTCAAAAGAAGCAATGAAAAGGATCAAATGATGAAATTCGTGCATAATATTATTGATGAAGAATTTTAAATTACCTCAAATAATATAGTAAGTAGAAATCTTTAGGGATGGTCAAATAAGATCTCGTTAGAAGTCACAATTTTCTTTTAATCAAAGCCTCTCGATTTCAGTAAATCGACTGTTTTTGGATAATTATAAGTAGGACTATAAAGTAGAGCATTGATATATATAGTTTTAACGCGTCAAAATATTTGCAACTTCTGAACAATAATAATATAACAACTGTGAATAAATCTACCTTTTTTTGGCCTGCTACATTTGATATGAACAAGTATTAGATCTTGGAAGTTATTGATTAAGGAGCATACGGAATCGTTCTCAAAGGCCTAAACAGATAAACTAAAAGTTTTGGTAAAAAAACCATCATTCATATTATTACGCTATTTTTATTATTTCTCAATCCTTATGATTCTACATTGCCTATCTTTCTCCCCATTAACTTAAATTTTAACTAATTTTTCTCAAATAATCACTCTTGCGATCGTATAGTGGCCATCAAGAAGTTTAAGTAAGGAGAGGACGATGATCTCACAAAGAAAAGTATCCAACGCGAAATCAAGATGTTAAAAACTCTCAAAGGCTAGCATACGGTTGAGCTGAAAGAGGCATTCAGAAAGAAAGGCAAGGTTTATCTCGTGTTCTAGTACCTCGATAGGAACCTACTCAATCTCATTGAAGAGTATGAGATGGGATTGCCTGTAAATAAATAATAATAAACATATCCTAAAACATCCAAATAATAACAAAATATATGAACATATTCAGCAAAACAGGCTTAAACAATTTCATTGTTAATGTATCAAATGATGAAAGGACTTCGGTTCTTGCATTCCAAAGAAATAGTTCATCGCGATATCAAACCCGAAAATCTGCTCCTCACGACTGACTCCAAGCATTTAAAAATTTGTGACTTCGGCTTCACCAGAACAGTAACTCCCCAAGATGAGTTGACTGATTATGTGGCCACGAGATGGTATCGCAGTCCAGAACTTCTTGTCAGAATGTGTCAATATGAAGTCGTTGTACATCTCCACCAAAATTCGTCAAATTGAAGGATTGGAAAACCTTTTGCAGCTCGAAACTCTTTGGCTTTGCGATAATAAAATTTGAGACCATTAGCAATCTCGACAAGTTGACGAAGGTAAAGCAGCTTTGGCTGGCCGGAAATCAGATCGAGCACATCAAAATTAGCCTGGACTACCTGACAAGATTGGCTGACCTTTGCTGAAACGACGGACATGCGCAAAAAGATGTACTACAACATGCGCATCAAAACCATGCAGAGGAGCTTTTCCACCTTGTCGAAGCTCATCAAAAAGGCTTCTCTCATCAAAATCGATATCATTAACGAAGACCTGGCCAATATTCATTTTTGATCATATGGATGATTCAATATTAAAATGCATCTGAAACATTAATTTAAATATACTGCTTAATTTAAAGCAGATCTATTTAATAGTTTGCTATATTTTAGTCAATTTGTAGTTGAAGTAATAATTATAATATCTATAATTGTTTCATTCAATTTTGTTATAAAAAAGGAGGTAGGGGAAGTTACTATCATAGTTTTACTTCCCACCGTACGAACTCTCGGAGACGCAGGAGTCATTGAAGTTGTACCACTTCCCATTGAACGGGTTCCTGCAATCTGCAGTGTAGTGGCCGAAGTCGATGCCACCGCTATGGTTCACTATGCCGATCAGCTGGTATTGGCACGACATACCTTTCGGATGCGAACCACCACTGTTTGTTGCGTTCTTCGTTTTCCAACTCGTCATCAGTTTCGTTAGATCCAGTTTATCTGGGAAGCTAATGTTGGCATTAATCTTTTATTTTCGGAACTTCCCATAAGCAAACCTTTTTAACTGGATGACCAAGACTTTTGGCAGCCGATAAAGAGTCATTTTTCGTTTCGATTGTCGCAGCTCTACCAATAAAAAGTACATGATTTGTGAATGTGTAAATTTAAAATAATAAAAATACTTTTGCAGTTCCCACAAAAATAGTCATCGGAGAGACTCTCTTCTTGAAGGTAACTTTCGATCAGTTTTTAAAGATTAAAATATCTCTGCTAAAAGGATTTAGTAAAGCTGACTGCTATGTCTGAAAATATATCAAATGCTATGGACTCATGTTCGCATTTCGAACATCGTACTTGAGAAAGCATCTGTCCCGAGAAATAGTCGAAGATGATCGAGTCGTCTCTTTCATGGTAATATCTCCACCATTCATTACTCTAAAAAGAAATTAATAAGAATTAAATGAAATACGATGGCATCGAGACTCTGCTTTGTCAAGTCTGCACTCAGTTCCTTGTAGACAGCTCTTTTCTTGTCGATTCGACAGACATCCTCGCCAATGCAATCGAGAAGCTTCACCAGCAGTTCTTGGGCATCTTGCTGAGAATATCCTGCAAACTGAGCATGACGCATCCCTAAAGCTTGTTTCAAGGAACTCGGGGCTTCGCTCCTGCCATTGGAACTTCTGATGGCTGAGACAATCTTGGTGTAGGCTTCAGCGACTTTGGCATCTGGGCTGGTCTTTCGGCTCAGGATATCCTTCTTGTACTCTCCTGTCAGGAAGTACTCATTAAAGTTTGGGATGTTGAACAAGCACTGCAGAGTGGAATTCCTTAAAAAGAAGATACATATTATTAATTTCTTTCAATAATTACATAAAGCAGGTGTTGCCTAAATTGTTCAGTCCAGTCAGCCCGGACGGCTTTGAACTCGATGGTTGATTATTATCAGGTACAACCTTGATATTGGTTGAATGCTCTTTGATTTATTTCTTTGGGTTCGGCGGTATATTTTATTATTGACCTTACTATATTTTTATAGATTAAAAATAATTGTATGTTAAGTGACAGTTTTTGGATCAAAGTTTATTTATGGCTGTTGAGTACGTTAAATTTTGAATTGGATGATTGCATAGGGTAGAAATGTTTTGATGAAAGATTCGAGAGACTATTGGTGTTTTGGGCATTCCTTTAGAGCACCTCGCTTCCCGCCGGCCTCTGAAGCAACTTGGAGCCTAATCCTTCTTTTTCCTCGATGTTGCTAGTTTTCTCTCGGAAAATCTATCTCTGCTTCTCCCTCTCGAGAAACTCCTTCTTTTGCCTCTCGATGCGCTCTACGATTTTATCCCTGTCCAAGAACTCGAAGCCGGAAGTACATGTCTTCACGATGCTATTACCACTATTACCATTATTTTTTACAGAAACTTTGTCTTCCTTCTATTTGAAATAAGAGGTTCCGGCATTCTCCGAACTCTTCTCCGTGGGAAAGTAGTTGAGGGACCTCTCGGCCAAGATGGATGGCTTTGGGGAGATTTCATACTTCAAGGGGGTGTAACGATCTGCTTTGGTAATTTTTTCTTCATATTTCATGATGTCCGTTGTGGGAATCTTGGAGTTGGAATACGAGGGCACGCGTGTCATTTTGGATGGGAAATTCATTTTATTGAAGAGAGTGGATGGCGAAGTTGTGTCGGGGTATAGCAATTTTTTATTTGGTTGCTGCATGATATTTTATTTCTTTATCATTATGTCTATCAAAATTATGGATTGTTAATATAATGAGAGATAAATATATTATATATTATATTAATAATTTCCTATATCTTATACTTATACTTAGTTTCGATGAAAATACATAATAAAGGTATTTACTAAGTTTATGGAATATTCATTTTTTATTTTATTTTTAAAATACTCAATCTTAAAATGGTTGTATTTATGAAGGACCAAATCTGTAGACTAAGTTTTTATGAAAATTAATGAATTTGTATATTTTATTAAAAAATATAATAAAAAATACGTTTTCATTAAAATTTTGATATGGAGTTTTCATATTTTATAGGACTAGAAATAGTTTATTTGTGATACATTTCATGGAGAATTAGGAAGAATAATTCAGGATATACTTTAATTTTAATATATTTTTATGCAACCTAAGTAAAAAATATATAATAAAATATAATATAACATTTATTTCCCAAACTACTCCTTTAATATGCACGATGATGCCTTTGTCCTATTTGAGTCTCGACTGCACTTCTCCAGTGGAAGTGGCATTCGAGTGTTGGACCACGGGAGGGTTTGTTTGAATTTGTCGATGACATATTTTTTAAGGGGCGGCATTCTGGGAGTTGTTTCCACAATTGAGTATTAAGTCTTCTCGAATTTATTGTGTATTTATTCTGTGATTTTTATGTCTTAGTGTTTTTAGTATATTAGTCAATAGTTTGTTCAGCAATAACACATAAATAATGATATTGATTCACGAGGGTAAAAAGAATTAGGGAGAAAGAATTCGATACTAAAGTATACACCAGTATGTACAAACAAATCATCTTTTTAGAAAACACGGAGTCAGTTTCTTCGACAATTGGGAAGGGTTTTTCAACCTAGCACTCCTTTGGCTGTTATTAGGCTTATGAGGACAGGCTTACAATATATTCTCCGAGTGGCGGGGAGACACAACGGCGCGGGGAGACATCATTACAGGAGAGCACTGTCCAGAGACGTCAAACGGAATCGACAGGGCTCGATGTCGGGGAGTCGGAGGGTTGCTGCTTTGAGGTGTCCTTATGCAAAGTTTTAACGGCGGCACGACAGTCTGGATAAAGACTAGTGGAGTATAAGCGTAATTATCTTTCGAAGAGCCAAACTGAGAATCGTCCACAGTTGACGACAACTGTATTTTTCGAATTTCTTTCTGTTGATTTAAAGCTTGCGATAATTATTTTGAGATTGGTTACTCCTCTGGTTTTCTGATATTTTAATCCCGATTGTAAAGATACTGGGCGTCCCCCAAAGGAGACTTGGGTGTCAACGGCTCCAGCACTTCACTCTGTAGAATTTCCCGATCGAAATGCTCAACAAGATTTTCCGATGATTTTATGAACTCCTTCAGCAAATCGGATCTACTTAGCGAGGACCCCATCGAAATCGTGGTGATTTCATCCTCATCTTCCAGCTCCAAAATCACATCTTCTCTCTCGCAGCTTTTGTAGATGTCAGTGGAGTCTTGCACTAAAAGCGTCAGTCCTCCAACTCTGAAGGCTTCCACTCCGCATCCACCACTGAGTTACTCGCAGGAAATCTCGAACAAGCCGCACATTCGAGGCAGAATGAGGCGCATAGGGACGAACTCGTCGATGATACTGGAGCCTGGTATCCGCATAAGCTTCATGATGCTTCGGGTGAACAGGATGAATGCGAACTCCATGATTGGATGTTTCCGCATAAACCATTCGACGCGGTTAGCCTTCGGGGCAGGCGGATCACCCGAAGCAACCAGGTGGAAGAACTCCACAAATAGTTTTTTGAAGAGCTCTTCGGGATAGTTGAGCCTCTGTTTGGGTGATAATAAATCTGTAATGGAGATTTCCTCATCGTAGACATACTGTTTCACATTCTTTAGGGTCTGAGGCTTGGAGAAGGCTGCCTCTAGCAAAGCGACGTTGATGATTTTGATGTTATTATTGTTGGCATCGGCGAAAAGAGGCAGAGACTTGATATTGGATGCCGAAGCAGCGAAGAAGAAGGGCTTGACCTTGGGAGGCAGGGTGTAGCACTGTTGGAAGACAGGGTTTTAGTTTCGGAGGTAGTAATGAGACAAGCCGTGATAATCGTATTTCATGAACTTGATTTCGTGTTCGAAGATCTGGGTGTTTTTGGTGGCAGAGTCGAGCATTGGTTTCTGCAATATTTTAATAAAAAAACTGAACTACTCACTAAAATAGTATATATCGTTAAGCCGATTTACTACTATAATATTAAAAAAATTAAAATGCCTCTTCTCATTATAATATATTTTATGGATATAGTTATTTCTTATTTTAAGTTCCCTATCTTTAACAATTAATTTGTCAAAGGAGAGATATTAGAAAGAGTAAACAACATAGATTCAATATCTGATAGTTTAACTGAAATAGTAATAGAATATAAAAATAATATAGGCTTTCATATTCGTCGGTTTCAGGCTCCATAAAAACGTTCTGTGATCACTAACAAGTTTGTTTATGCTGTTTTGGGATGATCTTTGAAGGCAACATTCAGATACTTCTCCCAAGGATCTAATTGGACTGAATTCCAAATGGCAATGTATTTGCTCATGTCCGAATTGCCAAACGGTAATTTATGGAAATGCTGTCCGAAAGTATCACTTGAATCCACACTTTCAGCACGATGCATTTGAGCACCGGAGATGTGTCTTGCAGTAACCTGGATTAAATTTGGTATACTTTTATCGATGAAGGTGGGAAATCCACCTTAGTATCCGATTATCTTAACCCCGTCCTCAGAGATGGTTCCTCTGCATTCTCTAGAAGCACACTTTGCTGTCGCCTTTTGATGACGAAGGAGATACAAACGACACGGTTCACAGACAAAGTGCCCACATTTAAGGAGAGTTGGGAGGAATCCTGGTTTTGTAAATCTATTCATGCAAAATTCGCATGATTTGAAGGCACTCGGCTTAGATTCGATATCCTCACTGATTCCGTCAACTATTTTGACTTTCTTCAAAGTATCGATGTCAATATAAATTGGTTCAGAATCCATTTTTTTTTTTTTTTTATTGTTTTAAATATATAATTATATTATATTAGGTATACTTAACCGTTCGAGTACATAAAACAAATAGTATCAATTTTAATGGTAGTATAGAAGAACCATCTCTTTTTTGTATTTTACAAATTTCGGCAGACCCTTATTCAGTATCATTGCATTTGCGCTTATATATATGAGTATTAAATAAATAAACATTATCTGAATATAAGTAAGCTTGTGCCATCCTCTTATCTGTAAATCAATTTTGAAAATGTGTGCATTATAATGGTAACTGCCCATTCCCTGCCTGATACCGATAATGTATTTTTTTCGAGAATTAAACAACTTTGATAGATTTTTTTAGCATTGTTGGTTTCTTCATTTTGACATTTTTTGAGTATATCAAAGAGATAGTAATGTGCTTACAAAAAATATAATAACTTAATATATATTCTTAGAAGCTATTAAGATATATAGATATATATAAGAATTGGATATCTATCAAATCAATTATTTTTAAAACAATTTGATATTTAAATCTAATCATGTCTAAATTTGGTTGCCTAAAATATATAGAAATAACACATTAAAAGAAAATGTAATTAAATAAAATTATTATTTAAGTTTAGCCAACAAAAAAAATAACAATAATCTACTAATAAATACAAAAAAATAAAGATGGAACGATAATAAATACTTCATGACGAATTTAAGGCAGGACTTTGGGACCAGTTTGAAGCTGTGGCGGCCTGGTCCGAGTCGGCACGCGCAGACCAAAAAGACTTTATCGCCATGTTGGAAGCGAGGTGCAAGGTAGAGCTTTCCTACGCCGAAAAGCTGATGTCTCTCTACACCCATAAATATGATTCCAAACCTCAGCTTCAAGGCAAACTAATCAAACTGTACC
>JAHDVE020000323.1:0-213765 GCA_022606495.2 Halesus radiatus | reverse complement strand
TGCGTAAGAATGTGAATGTTACTTTTCAAGTTTGACTTTTTCTATAATGAGTACATTGAGAACACGAATATGGTTGCTTTCCAGAATGTGAGATAATAACGATTCCAGATTCACAATTTTTAGAAACAACTAATAATACTAACATTTAGAATATGGAAATGGGAATGGGAAAGCTTTCTTTCAGAGCTGGATTTATACTTGCTTTAATATTGCATTGACCATGGAAATAGTTTCTCTGTCGACGGCCTTGAGTGTTTTTATAATTTTTAATAAATCCGTTTTTTAGAACATGAAAAATTGATAGTAATGTTTTCTTGACAGGGTTCGCAAGAATGCGATTTTTCCAAGATAATTTTTGAGTATATCATTAAACGCATTCAAAACAAAAACTCCCGTGAAACGGTTATGGATGAGCTGCGATCTGGTCACTTCACGACTCAAAGAATAGCAATCCGGCCCCAGACGAGAAAAGGTTTCCCATGACTGAATTAGAGTTTCGTGAATAATATTACACTGATAATATTCGTGTACATACAAGACATATATACTTAGCAAGATAGAACACAGATGAAAAAGCTCTCGTATGATAATATTATAAGTTATATAGCCTTGAAGAAAAAGTTTAGAGTGCGTTCGGTACCTACTTTTCACGGGTGTATTTGGCGCTTTTAACGAGATTATTTTGTACTCCGTTGCTTGACCCTCGCTGTTCTGTGTTAGAAAACTGCAAGCATCTGTTTTTTAGAAAATAAGTTGGATACTATAAAAAAACAAAGGAATTACACGTTTTTTTAAACCCGAGCAGATAATCATCAGGAAGCTATCCAACTGTGTCAAAGATGAGTCGGATTTTCTGGTCGCACATTGGGTCAATTGGGAGAAAATTATTATTAAAAAAATTATTTTAAATATACGTTTACAGCAATTATTAAAACGAATAATAAACATACATTATAAAAACTTAAATAAAAACCGATTTTTAAATTTTGAAACATCAATTGAAAAATGTGGACGAAGTAATCTAATAGTAGAATCATTTTCCTGATCGGCATCACCAATGGTAGGTTAGTTCTGGATCTCGGATCAACAAAAGTCCTGTGCCCGCGCGCTCTTGTGAAATTGTCGGGAACATGAAACTCAATTTTTTGTATTATACCCGGAATACAGATATGTCCGTTCAGAAGGTTATATGTTCTTATCAGCAAAACAGTTTTCTTTCTGTCGGTGAGGCTATTAATACCCAGTATAACAGACAGGAAGGCTGAAGGATATAACCAGGGATAGTACCGGAAGTCTCTAAGATATATCAAAAACATATTTTACACTTTTTCTACCATTAGAGAGGAAGTAAGATCGACTGGTCCCCATATTATTGAGCCGCTTTACAAAATGGTACGTTTAGTAAACGAATCGCGGCCGAGCTGCTTGAAAATGTCTGGCATAGCACAAATCCCAGCATTCTTGAAGCGCTGCTGTATATTGTTTCTATATATGGTCATGAAATGTTAGGTGCGCATCAAATCTTTAGAAATAACAATATGTTTAAGAGACGAATGAAACAATTTGTAGTTACAGTAAATCGTTTTGTTTGCTTTGGTATAGCACAAAAAGAAGCAACACTTGCTAAACAGAGAATATGGATCAGACAAATGGTAAATCGCAGCTATTCATTCAATCCTAAGAGGAAATACGCTTTCAATCATTTCAACTGATAACTATTATCTTTACGCTTTTTAATGTACTGGACAAAGTTATAAATACTACTTTGTAAAGTATTGGACAAAACTATAAAATAAAGCATTTTTCTCGGGAATGCTGGGTATCTGCAGCCTTAGTTCTGGGAGGGATTTCGCATTACTGTTTATGACGTATACACTTCTGAATGGTTACTAGTTATTAGTTATTTCCTGATTTCCTTACTGAAATTGGTTTCTATGACCCGAATAATTTCATGTGAGGCTGCCAACAGAGGATTCTGATACTTCTCATGTACAGAACCCACTTATCAATGCTAATGCCCCTGGGAAGACTTACATAGATATTTTCTACATGACCTATAATAAATTTAAGTACAGACTATAAATTAAGTTATCACTGTATATGATCATTTTTTTTCTCTATTATCTTCTCTTTTAGAATGTTTAGGTTTACTGTTATTTTTAACTAAAGGAAAAAAAAAACAGGTTGTTCACATACGAAAGTAATACGATATTTAGCTAACGGCAATACGGCTATCGCTGGAACCGATTGTGTTGCTTATCTACTGGGTATGTGACGTATTAAGGTTGGGGGTGCTGCTGGGAACGTTTCGAAGGAACTCTTATCGCCCGGCCGGATAGATATTTCTAAAGCCCTTTGATAATGCCTTCGTAGGGCAAAACGGCTGTCACACGATATGAAAAGGTAACCCGACCCAAAACTAGAAGAATTACTAATTACAACTTGTTTTATTACCCATTAGAATTATTGCACATTTGAAAATCATTATTCCTTTATCTTAAAATCACTGAAAGCAATGCTGCTTTAAAGAAAAACAAACTATAAAATGAACATAAATTTCATCACCCTTTTTATTTTACAGTTGTGAAAGAAACAATATGGCTTCGCGTCTTATTTTTGTCCGATAAATGTGGCTAATTTAAAAAGTTCACAATTCTGTTCACTTGTTTTCGCTGCTTCGGAAAACCGATTAGTAATTAAGAGTATTAATCTAATTGTTGTATGAATACTTGGAGATAAATTAAACTAATTAAACATTAGATGCAATGCGAAGTAATGCAAAATCATGTGTTTTTGGGTTGAAAATATGGTGGCCTAGAAATATCATAGGTGCTTTAATTATATACTAAAAGTAAAACACACTTTCGTTTAATCCAGCGTTTTTTTGGTGAGTCTTTTTAGAAGCCTAGAGAAAAATAATATATCAAATTTATCTCCTACTTACGAACCCCTTTTCGGATATTGTAATATTGTTTATTGTGGCAAATTAAGTTTTTTAGAATATAACGGAAGATTTTAATATTTATGTCTGAGCTTTAGAAAATAAAATAAAACACGCCTTTGGTAATGTTTTTTGCGAAAATCGAAATATGCGGCCGATGTTAAGCGGGAATTTCAACCTTATCGCAACATGCATAAGGAGTTCGTCTTTTTTTCGAATTTTAGAAAGTGGATCCCCTTAATTGATGTACATAACTTATACAGTTTCTGGTACTAGGCTCTAGTTAAAGAGTTCTATAGGTTCTATTTTAACTGTGCGCAATATTATCGCTGGCGTACCACGGGGATTCGCGATAGCAGAAATCGTCTATAATGGTTCTGTTTTTGAAAAACCTTAGACGTATAAAGTGCCTGTGACGATTTTGGACAAAAACAGCCTTCTACTTCGATATGTCAGGAACAGGGTCAACATCATCATATTCAATGCCTCTATGCATCTCCTGCGCGTGTCTGAATGTTTTAAAAATAGGTACCGTTTAATATCTACTCTTGGAACCATCATCTCCAACAAATAATACTTAGTTGAAATGCTTGAATGGAGCAAACCATTCCAGCTTAATTAGAGGATTACTATTGTAAGGCTACCAAAAATTAAAGATTGATCAGCTGCTAATTCTGTACAGATCTCATGTTCACACGATATATGTCTTTGTTAGCCAATACTTAACAGATGTGCTTGACAGGATATGGCACAGGATGCTCTTCGTTGTTATTTAATTCATAAATTGCAACACTAATAATCAAAATGTAAGAATGCTGAGTGTGCGTTTGCTGTAGAGTCTGTTCGGTGGATCTAATCTAACAGCATTTATCCTCCGCACAACAAAGCAATGATTCGAAAAACTGCGGGCAAGACCGATTAACTCGTTATAGTTATTTTTTTCTGCCATCTATTTATGGTAGGGTAAAAAAAGTAATGTAGTTATTTATCCTGCGGCCCGCGAAGAAGTCGACAAAATTACTAAATATTAAAGCCAATTTAAGCAACCCCGATTCTTTTAAATAATCCAAATGCCACTTTCAATACTTCATAAACTATTCATTTGATTTAGAAAGCTTTCTCTACAGAATTAATTTAATTTCTTAAATCAACATTCTAATTCCAGATCAATGGTAGGCAGATAGTTTCCTGAATATTTTTATTGTATTAATAATAGATGTACTTTGCTACTTACCTAACTACTTACATGCAGGGCGCTAATGAAAATGAATTCGTAAACAGTTACTAATTTCCATAACAGTTTTAAAAAGGATTAAGGTTGCTAAAATAAGCTATACATAATCGTTTTTTTTATGAAATAACGAGAAATTTAAAGTAAGAACTAAAACATAGGGTAATGCACATGGGTAGCTTTGAGGATAAAAGTTGACCACCACCTCGAGAAGGTTCGTGCCTGGGTAGGGCCAACCTGGTCAGCTTCAACGTCTCAAGAACTCAAGCGTGTCTGATCTCGGCAAAAAATGTGGTAAATGACTGTCTTGTGCAACTCGATGGGAGCACCCTCCTCAAGAAAGATTCCATTGAAATGCTTGGGGTATTTCAGATCACCTCAAGTATCGGGGCTCTATAAGAAGCCCGAGTAAATCTGGCTTCCAAGAAACTGGGCGTCTTGTATAGGGCTAGCAGATTCTTCAATAGTGACAAACTGCTAATCATAACAATTGAATTTGGAAGTCACATCTGGGCTGGAGATTGATTATTCCATCTCTGATCCACAGACGCAATGTAGGTATGTTGTTCTACAAATATTTCAATGGAGCCTGCTCGAAGGAGCTAGTAGCGTTGATCCTCTCCGCGCCGGTGAACGTGCGTGAAACTCGACGGACACGAGCGGAACATCCGTTCACGGTTGATGTCGGCTTCATGAGAACGGGTCGTTTTGTCGACTCGTTTTCGTGTAAATCGGCTCGTATGTGGAACGAGCTACCGGCATCTGTCTTTCCTCCAACATTTAATCCGGACCTCTTCAAAGTCCGCATTAATAAATTCCTTCCTACAACCCCCTCCTTAACCCGCCTCACAACGTTGCCAACCGGGTAGCGATATAGTTACCCTGTACGTGCTCTGTACATACAGGGGCGCTCTTGTGAGGTGTCATTTACGCCTTTCGGCTTTTAGATATTATAACTAAAAGGAAAAGATAAAATATAATATGAGAAATGTGTAAGCAATAAAGATCTCTTATGAGCCTGTAAAATATCAAAGGATAGAAATATAGAAGTTACCCGAATGCAGAACTATCCTAACTGCATTTAAGCAAATTTTACAGGGGAAGCATTTAAAGTTTTGAAAATGGGCTATCCCACTTTCATATGATAATATTTCTACACATGTCGACACAACCAATGGAAAAATGGTCATTTTAGTTAAGATCTTTATGCACAACAAAACCATTTGCACAGATAACACAATGAATAAATAAAAACGAAATTGACTCGAATGCGACTCAGGATACTTCTGCATTCAGGTGACGCCGTGTACCAATGAGATCCTGGGTAGGTAATACAATATTAGATTGATAAAAGAAAAAAAGTGTACATAACTAACTTTAGATAAAAAAAATGAGGTACATAGTTAATGCTTGTAGGTAGGTAATTAGTTAATGTTTGTTTATTTATTATAAACATTTTTTTATCACTCTATTATACATTTTTATTGCTCCCTACTTGCTACGCTAGCTTGGGATGTACGAGTTAAAAAAAATCAGGGTAAAATTTGAACGTATTTATTAAGTGAGATGTATTTCAAGTTGAGAAAATATGTTATCTACATATTATAAGAAATAAATTTAATTCCCTTGAAGATCTCCTGTGAGCGTGTAGAATAACAAAGATAAAATACAAGAATACCCGTAAATAAGCAAGAATAAGAAAATAGTAAAATGAAAAAAAATAAGATAAGAGAGTACATATTTAAATGGATTTTTGTAGCACATTGGATAGTTGCGTTATTCCCGGATAGATTACAGTTTCCGGGTTCGAGTTTCGATCGCAAGCCAATCTTTTTTCACAATCCTTGAAAATTATTATAGTATTATTAATGTACCAAAAACCGCAATTTTACACCGTAAAAACTTTTTTTCTAGTAGTGGTAAGTATTTTACTTCTAGAAATAGCTGTAAAGCATGTAATTCACGAAAATACGCAAATTCTACGCGGAATTTCGCCGTAATGGAATAAAAAAAATAACAAATTTCACTTTACAGCAAAAATATCCGATTTACGAAATTACACTTTTTTTAAATTGGCATTAAGCGATGAGGCATACCTACATGAGAAAATATCATTCCAGGAATCACAGTGGAAAATATCTCTCCACCCCAATTTAGGAAATTTATGAAAATACGTTTTAGAAACGATCTAGGTTTCCGTGATTTAACAGAATCTGATGTAAAGCCTTTCGAGTAACGGAGAAGCATTACCTAATGATGATTTGTCCGAAGGGTGGGTAATCAACCCTTAAGACACACGGAATACAAAACAATCGGTTTCTCGTGAACAGATAATTTGCATTTGGGCGTTCATTTCGACAAACTGATAAATGAATTCTTATCGCAAAGGATTCCAATAATACCATTGATGTTTTTTTAGTAATAAACCGGACGGCTTGCAGAAGAGCCCAGCTTTTTATCCCAAAATATCTCAATTTATCCATCGTAATAAACATTATTTCAATCTTTCTTGTGTTTCATGAAATATGGCCATATACATATGAACATTATTTTCTCTCAGCTGCATTTTAAAAACAAATGTCTTTAATTTTTAAATAATTGAAAAAAGCAACCACTTTGTGGCTTGACATTTTACTTAAGGCTAAACGAAACGTAATACGCGCTCACAGATGACGCTAATTTAAATATTTAATAAAAAACACTTTTAGCACGTAGTGCTTTTAAATATTGAAATGAATTATTCGTTGGCAGGTTTACACAAGGAAAATGAAATGGAATAAATTGTTACTGTAGATTTAAAGCTCAAGTCCTCCAAGAAACTTATAAAAATACGATATATTATTGTAAAACTAATATTCGAATTTGAGCCATCTGTGAGCGCGTATCACGTTTCGTTTATCCTTAAATGAAAAAAAGGTAGTTTGTTTAAAACCACTATTGAATTTATCCATATGTCGACCGGTTTCGGTTAATCTTAACCTTCTTTAATATAACTTAAAATATAGAGAGATATTAGGATAAAGAAAGCAAAAGGGGGGAAAGAAACAGCAATATCAGAGTAAGATAGAGGATCATAGAGGGGGTGGTAGAGGGGTAGGGGAAGGGCAGGAATTACAGCGCCCTTGAGGTGATTTTTCACAAAAACGGCGCTATATAAGTAATCCAATTATTATTATTATTATTATTACATGGCAAGAAAGGAAACAACTTTAAAATCGAACTTTGGGTTAAACTAATTGTTTATTTAAAATTCGGCAATTACGATTTTCACTTGATTTCGATATTTCTATTGCTTCTAAGTTATTAAGGCCCAAACCTATTCCATTTTTATATATTACTTCACTTTCTGTAGTAATAAAATTTTTGCTCCACGGATCCTGCCCATCTTAATTATTAGATTGTAAAGCGTCCGTTCAGTCTTGGCGTATTTAAGCTGGCCTTGGGCCCGGTTTAAGGCCGTTTTAACCATTGATACGCCGTTCCATAAATACCTACTAAGTTTTTCACTATTCCGACCTTAATCCCCGTCTAAAATTTGTATCGCGATTTTTATAACAAAATTGGGATGTGTTTTATAATGTAAGGGTACGCGACTGGAGTTGTCCCGAGCATAATTCGCACACAGATACATTGCTTGCATACAGTATGTTTCAATCAAATTCATTATCAAGTTAATGTAAAACATGAACCTACTATAGGTACTATATTTTCAGATGCATACACCTGTTGTCCCTTTCTCGAGAAGAAAACAATATCAATGTTGGAAGTGAGTACATATATGAATCAATCCACACTATGGGGTGATGTTTGAGGTATTGGTCAACTCTAATTGCGCCAACTAACAGTGGTAGGTACTTTTTCACTGTTAACTGTATATTTTAAAAGCTTTAGAGCTCGTAATAAGACGCATGACGTTTGCAAACTGACAATAGTAGCGTTGATTTTTAGATTCCGGGCGGAAAAATCAATGCAATTTACATTTGAGGATACCGTCCGAGAGCATTTGCTGAATCAGAAAACAAAGCTTTCCGCTTTACAATGGTCTATTCACATCTCCGAGACAGTCCGTGATAGATACGGCACAGACGCGAGTATTCACGCGAGTATGGCTGTTAACCTAACTGTCAACTGAGCGTTAGCGTCCGCCACAACATGTTTGAGGATTTTGTAAGCCTATTCCCACATTTATTATTATTTTATAACCTATATTCCATGACTAATTAAATCAATTTTTCGTTGTCCATCTTCTTGGTTTTAGCAATATGTATGATGTGTTCATACTAAATGCGCAGGCGCAGGCTTCACCAGCACCCGCCAGCACCGTCAAAATATTCTAGCCGACAATCTTGGCCGATGCTGGCATGTGCATGCGCGGATACGTCACGCTTACATACGTTGTAACATGAATGTTTTCGTTTATAATATAATCAAATAATATTGTCGTGTCTGCACTGTACTGTTCTGCACTGCAGAGTGCTGGTAGATTATAATAATTGACAGTTTCAAAATTAGAAATGATTATACAGACCTTAATAGTCGTTATTATTCATTTCGGAATAGTATTCGATATTGGTACAGTCAATTCTGTATGTACACGGGTTTGAAATAACACGGCCAATGGGAATATACGAGTATATCCGTACTTAGAATTGTGTTAGAATATAACCGAATCGAATCGAAATGGAATTGAAATGGAATTTCAAGTGATGAAAGTGATTTCGTACATAGCAAACATGCGAAAACGGATGTGTTTATTGTCTGACAGCGACATATATATTGTACAACTGAACCTATCTCCCATTTTCCTATCCGCAATGTACTGGCCTTTTTATACGTTATTCTGTGGAACGCATCCATAGTGTAAAAACAGATTGAAATATACGTTTCAATTCACTTACAGTTTTTCAGTGTGTTTTTCATGAATGTAGTATTGGTGTTGAACGTGTATGTATTTATTTGAATGGTGGTGTTAGCTCCCTGGCTCCCCGCAAACACCCTACGTCGGTGTTAATGCCATTGTATAGTCAAAAAACATTTATTTATAGACTGCCAATTTATTTCAGTGGCGTAATACTAATAATACGGCGCGGGAAAAGACATATGGAATAACAAAACACTAAATACGTATTAAATTGGTCAATCGAAATCGATAAATTTTAGTGCGTATATTTTTATTCCCACAGTCAATTGAACCCTTCATTACTATAGTTCGGATTCTGGAAACTCTATTATTTTGAATACGGGGAAATCACTTGATAGTTGTCGATAAACAATGATATGACGATATTATACATATGTAGATACACGATTCTAATTTTTAAAAACTTTTATGCAGTGAATATCGTTTATAAAGACTATGTTTAAAATATTTTTCCGTATATAGCGCCTTCCTATGCACTCAAGTTAAGATTAATTCTTAATAGGTTTTTCGGAACTTCATTCCTCTAATAACAACACAATTTACTGGCACGATTTTGTTAATAAAAAAATCACTGTTTAATATTTTTACCCTATTTTGAAGTAAAATTGTATGAAACAGTATTTTGTGGCGTCATTATTAATAAATTATTTATTTATTTATTTATTATATTATATACGCCCTATATGGGCTTTTACATATTTAGTTACTTATAATAGTCACACAGGTGCAAAACACATTAAGAATTATTATATTTACACCACTGTTTTAAATATACAAATATCAACATGTTTCGAAAGCAAAGAAAGTAATAATGACAGTAATGACAGGTATGGACAAATGATAAAAATAGCACATAATAATCTAAGAAATAATTTAATAAGAACGAAATAGTTTATTTTTTTAAAATTTCTAACATAAATTTATTATTTAATATATAATTTTTTTTCATCAATTTTTTACAATTTTAATAAATTACTTACCTACTTTCATCACTTGTTGTAATTTTTTGTAATTCGTTTATACTTGTCATTTTAAAAATTTAATATTTATTTATTTAGAAACAAACAGTATGTATAAAATGAGTAGTGTACAAATTACAAGGTTTTAGAAAATTATTACGAGGATCGGTACCAATGCCATGTCTCTATGTAATTTTTAGTAAACGGTTATATACATTTAACCCCACACATTCACACACACACACACACACACACACACACACACACGAAAACACAAAAGTACTGCGTGTGTGTGTGTGTGTGTGTGTGTGTGTGTGTGTGTGTGTGTGTGTGTGTGTGAGAGAGAGAGATATCGTGTATGTGTACCTATGTATTTGAATAGTAATTATTATTTATTATTATACAGGAAACATGTTGATATTTATATATTAAAAACAGTGGTGTATACAGAGTAATTCTCATTAATATATTAACAATAATTTTATTTATTCTTTTCTGAGAGAGCAAGGTAATATATACACTTTAGCGTACTGTTAATCTTTAACAGATGGCCACGCTGAATAGTAAACGGCCAGAAAGAGGTAATAAATATATCGAGCATCGATGGTAATTGACTTTCTTTCACCCCATACTGTACCAATACTTAGTTCTACAGACGGCCTGCTTTCTGCCAAATCGTTTTAAGGCCAAACGAAACGTAATATGTGATCACAGATTGCGCTAATTTAAAATTTTTATGAAAAAAAACTTTCAACACGTAATGCTGTTATGTACTGAAATGAATTGTTTGTTGGCGGGTGTACACACGGAATGTGAAATGGAATAAATTGTTACTGTAGATTTAAAGCTCAAGTCCCCCAAGAAACTTATAAAAATGCGATATATTTCTGTATAAATAACATGTACAATATTAACAATTTGGTGTTGGAAAAAAGTACAATTGATTCAAGATTTCCACTAGATTCAAGATATAACTAGCTGATGTGTACCCGCCCTCGCTCGGGTTTTTTTGGAAAAAAGTTATGACGTTGTGAATTCTTACTTGTCGTTTGGGTGCAATAATTGATTTAACAGCGAAAATAATGCCCTGTGACGATTATTACTATCTCTAAACAAAGAAACAAAGACACATTCATTTGAAAATTTTATTTCATTCCAAACATTTATTTTTTTCAAAATATATCTAAATAATAAAATTCTTAAGTAGGTACCTACTTGTGTTTTCCATTTAGAAAATATTCTACCGAAACAAACCTTCTTCTTTTGAATATGCAATCTGTGGCTAACCGAAGTGGTATATATATGGGCTTACCTCAATACAACGTTTTTCAAGCTAATTTCAAAACGTTAAGCAACAGTTTTACATATTGGATTTCATTCAAACTACTCTCTAAACCTTTATGGCAATAATAAGAACAAGCTGTACTAGTAATTTTCGAGAAAATCGAGGACAAACAGATAAACATTTATTTTTATACGTCATAATAATAATTGAAATTGTTTGCTCGTATATGCAGGTAGGCCTGAATAAATGTGAATATTTTAACGCATTATCCACCAAGAATGGAAATTTTTAATTTGCTAAGATAAATACAGAATTGTAGCAAATTACCATTATTAAAATTATGACGAAGATTGGCATCGTTTTGTAGATCAATAAGCTCCAGCTGAGCTTCCACTTACATATTTTCAACCACAATTTCAAAGGGGTTATTAAACAAATCTAATATTTGCTTGAACCCTTCTTCAAAGGTGGATGTTAAATCAGACATCTTGTCCAAATAAATTGATTTGAAATCAGTCTTACATTTTTGATAATGTGAAATGCGATCGCGGGCCGCGGTCTGTGCATCCCCGATCTAAACTGATACCATTAATATTGCAGTGTAAAATTTCTATACCATTATTAAAATCAGGGGTATGGTTTTTCTTCAATAAATGATTGGCAAACTCCGAGAAATTATTACTGCTTAAACATCTTAAGTGTTCTTTTATCCTAATTTCAAAGTTCCTTAAAGTTTTAACATTTATTTTTTATTACTTTGCAAACAATAAAGTGTGTTATTTATTATTAGTCTAGCCTACGTCCAAAATTAGTACTACATTGATTTTACTCTAATATTAAATAAGTGTTCAATTTTTAATTCCATTTTTAACAAAATTTTATTTTCTTCTCTTCCATTGATGAAATATTTAGTCCGGTACCCGTGTGCTTTATGCAAGGTAAAACTATTTATGATAACACTATAATACAATCTAGCATTTCTCTCTCAGAAAGCCATATTTATTGTTGGGTTTTCACTTGACCCAAACATTATTTTCTTTTGCATACAAATTGTTGTATACTGTTATTGGATATACGGTATTTATTCATTGTAATTTTATGTCAAACCTCTGTTGTGTACAAAAAAATATATAAATAAATATATGTATTCAACCATGTTTCATCAGTAGTATTTCATATTATTAACTTGACCTATAATACAGAATTCATATCTGATATAGGGTGAACAGATGCCTATAGAAAAAAAGATCCAATTTTAAAATTAATTAAAGAATATATGCGTTATTTTAAAAATATGTTTTTTTTTTATTATTAAAACAAAACAGTACATTTGTACAACGAAATAAATTTACAAATTAGGTACCTATAATATGCTTCCCAGTAATTTCTGATTTATATTTGTATTTATCGGGTGACATGTGTACTATGTGTAGTGTATAAGTGTGTGTCTGTATGTGTGAATGTGTTTGTAGGTGTGAGAAGTGGTGATCTACATATTATAGAACTGATGTATACGCATTGAGCAGTTTAATTATTGCCGAGATGCTCCTTTTAAATGTGGCCAGTGAATTCGAAAATATATCAATGTTTTAATTGTTTAGGTAAATATTATTGAATGAATGAAGAGCACGGTTAATGGATGAATTTGCAGCTGCATTTATTTTGTAACTATGCGTATGAATAATATGTATTTGATCCGGTATGTGGGGAGGTTAGTGCAGTCCCACATATTTCATATAAAGTATTTATATTTTGGATTATTAAAAAAACTAAATAGTAGGCAAATTACTGAATAAGATACATGTATCAGACACATGAATAAAAAAAATTGTAATAAATATATTAAAATAAAGGTTTTAGGGAGCTGTGGCATTTAAATTGTGAGGAGCCAGTGTCTCCAGTATGCGTCGATGCTGGAGGCTGGACTGAGGCGGGCTTCCATGATGAGGATATTCCCGGAGGTGTTTATCCCTTCCCTCATTCCTGCCACCCTGGATCTTATGAGGGCTGCAAAACCGGGAACTCCCCCCTCCGTGAACATTCTGGAAGCGCTGTAGTCTCTGGGGAGGCCAAACATATATGAAAACTCATAATTTTAACTAAACCTTTTTATATTAAACGCCACTAAAACGAAGTATCTTAGATTCAGTGCCACTGAGGCTGGACACCGACTACACCGCACATGATAGAAATACAGAAATCAAATTGCATAAGTGAAAACACTCAGTCGCTTTGTTACTGTGATGCACTTGAATGTTTTCAGTCTTCACGTAATTACATATTTAGGTATATTCGTAGAAATAACCTAAAGTTTAAACATCACATTCAAAACCTTGCAAAAAATATTAGAAAACTAATGTACATTTTTTACGCCTTAAGAAAGGTATTAAATCAAATAAATTTAAGTAAATATATATTTTGGGGTGTGTATCTCCATCCTAACCTACGGTTTTATTGGCTGGGTGGATCATCAGCAATAATAATTAACCCTCTACTACAGGCACAGAAAACAGTAGTCACGAAATTAAGATTTCTATGATCTAGACGCGCAACAAAGTTTCATTAAAAAAAATCGTTATAAATGTATAAAGAGTATATTTTAGTAAAATCGACCACACACATCAAACCAGAAGCAGTAAATTATTTGACAATCATTGTGAGTGCTACCACAATTGATCAACAAAAAAAAATCGTATATATATCAAAATCTAGCCGAGGTAAGAAACTGTGAATTGTCGTCATCCTTCGACAAAAAAGTACCAAAGAGCTTATTGACCTGGAAAGAAAGGAATCCGAGAACCTGTAAAATGTTAATTAATTTGTTTTGTCACAAAAAGCACAATTTCTGATTCCACTGAATTGTTACAACAATAAATACCAAATAAAATAAAAGAATTACAACTCAATATTTTGATACCCACTACACATATGACAAGAAAAGGCAATATGTCTAACTAGGAATTAATATCGGCCAGGCAAAACATAATGGTAACTGTAACTTGCAACTTACAACTTATGTAAAAAAGTGAATAAAAATTCTAAAAGCTCAAACCGTAAAAAAGGTTTTTTGGGTAATCAAAGTGATGTAAATTTTCCAGTTTCTCTCTTGTACCACTAGTTTCCGGACACTGTGCATATTCCCATGTCTTTTAAAGTGTAAATAATAAAAAAATATATGTGTATGTAGGGAAATACAAAAATCGAACAAAATGTTGTTACAAAACAGCTGTTTTTCACGGAAATTAAAGCTATGTTTGGGTACACATCGATAAGTGTTTTTTCTTAACTCGCACTATAGCCGATGGTTTGCTTTTACCAGGGATTACTTTGGAGTACTTCCTCAATACAACAACGTTGTCCGCATCTTCGTCCTTCATCATTTTAGTTACCATATTATTATTTTTACATAAACCCGTACGCGGGCCATCATGTTTAACCCAAGGGATAAATATAATCAACGAAATAAAGATGCTGGTTTTTTGTTGCCACACGGAAATGAAAATGTTGCTTAGTAACAGACTGTTAAGACCCAATTTATGTAGGGAGGTTTAGTAGGTAGGTATTCTGAGAATCACTCAAATGAGAAATTCAATCCTTTAATTCCGAACTGATTATAAAAAAGGTAAAAAAAAAATTCTGTTCAATATTACGTGATCATCATCAAAAAAAATCACGAAAATGAAAATATACCCTTTACATACTTGAAAATTGCTTACCTAATTCGCAGTGATAATAGTTTGAAAGAAAATATAAAAAAAAATAAAAAACAAAATCATTAATAAGGCCAAAATTCTGTAATATTTAATTTAATGAAGAACTAAAAAAAATAATAAAGTGGAAAAAAAAACCCGTAGGAAAATAATACCCGTAGGCAGTGAAGCCCGCATAGTGTTTAGGTTTTTGATTAATTTTAAAACAAATTTGCCCTGCAATTTACAGTTACGAAACTTGTTTAATTAAAAACTACAAAACCATCACAGCCAATACCCCACTGATTGCATTTTAGATAAGTATGATGTTTTAGGCAAGAATATGGAAGTTCAAAAAACCATCACAGCCAATACCCCACTGATTGCATTTTAGATAAATATGACGTTTTAGGCAAGAATATGGAAGTTCAACAAAACCATCACAGCCAATACACCACTGATTGCATTTTAGATAAGTATGACGTTTTAGGCAAGAATATGGAAGTTCAGCAAAACCATGACAGCCAATACCATATTAATTGCATTTTAGATAAATATGAAGTTTTAGGCAAGAATAAGGAAGTTAAGCAAAATATATTATGCCATATATATTATATATATGTTCATGTTGGAATATACAAGTTTTATTATTTATTATATAAATATATGTAGAATGAATAAATCGTTATATAAAAAGGATAGAAACTACAAAAAACTTAACCGCCCTGTGATTGGTCGACGGGTTCCGATTGAATTTAGGCCGCTTCCGCTCATTCTTCCAATAACTGCAATTAGAATGCGAGCAATGTTGCACGATGTCGCGCAGAGTGGACTCGCATACAGTTCTACAGATGTCACCACTGCTGCATACATACAAATTGTTTAAATATCCATGTTTTGTAGAATTTTTAATTTAGGTGATTTTGATTTCATACCGAACCATGAGGGAGCAGCCTTACTGCCAAACGACAAAAACTGTGTACGTATGACGTCAAGCGTGCTCTGTCAGACTACGAAAGTTTCGGCGGGCTTTGAAAATTCGAACTTCGAATTCGAAATTATTTAAAAAAAAAAAAACTGGCATTTAAAGGATTCATTTAGAAGGTGAATATTCATAAAAAAATAAAATTGTGTGGAGTGGAGTACTTACTTAAGGATTTTTTAAAGGTATTTTGTCCAGTTTTTCATTCAATATTCTAGGTTTCATTCTGCCCAAGTTATATTGGGCTTTGATAACGTCTCTTTTGATACTAACAAATAGATTGTCTGCCGATTTTCCTCCGTTTTCCCGAAGCGTCTCTCAACACCAATTTTCCAATTCGAGCATTTATTTTGGAAATAGGGCAATCAATGTTAGCCAATAGTAACCCCGTCTTTGCCAGTATTCTCATTGTGAAGAGAACATTTCGTAGCAGATTACTTTGGAAGTAATGATCCCTCGCCTGGAAGAACTAATTAAATAGATTTAGAGGGCCGATAAGGCTTTAGACGAAAGTGTTAAAATCGAACCGTTGTCAAGACAGTTATGAGTAGGCTTATCCCATTTAATATCATCTTCTGATACTGAGACGAAAATAAATTGATTGAAAGTGACGAAACGTTAAACTCAGCTTGTCGATTGTTTGAAGTTTTTCAAGCAAAGTTCGAAACCGTATTTATGCTGTATGAAAAATCTCATAGGATTTTTAGCTAGATATGTGCGTTTGGATCGCGCTGTGTTTTTTTTTACTATGGAGTCGTGGCACGCTATTTAGAAAATTTGCACTGGAAAATACTAGGAGTAGTGGCGCGCTGTTAAAACTGGAGTAATGTTGTAATCCAAGTGAGTCTTGTTGGCTGTAGTTTTTCTTTGGGCTGCACAACCGCTCATTACAGAAAACCCCCAATGTATAAAAATAATCCATAAGAGGAGAGTAGAATCTGTTGTGCATAAAATAAGATGTATATTATTATTCTGATGTGTATTCAATTACAAAACAGTCGGAACTTCGGGACAGACCCTAGTTCTATGGGACAGACCCTAGTTCTATGGGGCAGACCCTAGTTCTATGGGACAGACCCTAGTTCTATGGGACAGACCCTAGTTCTATGGGGCAGACCCTAGTTCTATGGGACAGACCCTAGTTCTATGGGACAAACCCTAGTTCTATGGGAAAGACTCTAGTTCTATGGGACAGACCTTTAAATCAAGAGAATCCTTATTAAATTGGACATAATATATAGTAAGCGTAGTTATAACTCATGGCGTATCAGTGGAACTAAATACACATTAGTAATTCATATTATGAAATAACGTTGAACTTCTGGAGTGGCCACATTCTAACTAATACAATTAATAAAATGCATTCTGATAAGTCACATTACTCAAAAAAATCAATCTGGAACTAACTATTTACATCGAAAATCAACAGTTTAATGCGTGTTTACAGCTCTAATTGTTATGAAAATTAGTTTATTTTATTACTAGTTTTTAGTAACTATTTTCCCAAGTAAATAATACATAATATATCAATATTTATCGACTAGCCCCGGTTGAACATTAGTCAAGAACTAATTTTAACTGGAATTAACATGACATTGTGGGTTATTCGAGTACGACAATACTAGTAGAAGTTTTCCCTTGTCGTCACTACTTGTTTCGGGCCGTGCTGAGGACACGCGATGTCGAAACGATCTGTCAAAAGCTCTCTTAACTTTATTTTTATTATTCGTAATGAATTAATTAACGGTAAAGTATCGTGTTCAAGAGTTATTATGTTATTAATAATCATTTTACCTAAAAAATTGCCGCGAGTCGAGTCTCAAATCACGGGAATCATCGACGTAGATCTCAGCCATCCACTTTTGGCGCTATGGCAATTACACAAATATTACTCCGTGGTTAATTATCCATTAGATTATTTTCACGACCGTCGGCCTTAAAGCTCGTGACCGTTCATTATTCAAAATGGGTAATCGAGAACGGCCTCAGTGGCCATCGCTGGCTACCTTGTCCAGGCTTGGCTCCAGAGACCGGGTTTGCCATCCTGCAACGCCCACGATACCGAGGATTCCTGAGGATTCGGTCGGCCGAGGGAACCCTGGCAACATCAGAGAATTTTCCTCATCGCCGACTCTGTCAGACATAGTTTATTCGTAAAATGATCTACAAATATGTTAACTTTAATACTTAAGTGACAAAAGTAATCATTCATTTTCAAACATCCCGTATTTACAATGGAGAAGAGTGTCCATAAACCCTGGTGCGAAGGGGTCGCTCTGCCCTGAGCTGAAGATATCACTTTTTCCATAAGAAGTAATTGGCGTCCTTAAATAAAGTCTTAAGCTTTACTCTCAGCCTACATATAACAATACCATCAGCTCATTAAAATCTACCAACTAAACTAATCATCCTAAATATCGACATATTTTTTTACTCCCTACCGTCATTTATGAAAAATATTACTCTTAACATCAATGCGCAATCACAACTTTCCAGTACATAGAACTATTCAGAAACACACACACAGGACTTAATAATAACATTATTAAAATGATTTACTTTAAATTATTATAAACATCGTGACATTTACTATTACGTTGTGAAAAATCATTTGCCTGAAACAATTACTGCCATTTCGACCAATCTCACTCAAAGCAATAACGACAGACAATAAATATGTGTCAATTTTGGCGTTGAGTTACCGCCATGAATTGATTGGTTCTACTATCACAGTAATTGACCTCCTTGGGTATTGTTCAAATCCAGAATATTCCCTGTTTATTCCAAGTGTCGGTAACATTCAACGGTCAACTACAGAATAGACGAATACACATTGTAACAGGGTGTGACAAAAGAGCAAAGCATATCCCAATGGAAGGAAATAAGTTAGGGGGAGAGAAATTGGATGAGGGTTGAAACACCAGGAAATGTAGAAATAGGGATCTGATAGTAAATATTAAATGGACATTTGTTCGGTAATATTATATATTCTTAGCAAATGAAGTAAACAAGGTAATAATTTTTTTAAACATATTTTTGCTGAAAATATAGAAGCCGAGAATTAAGTTAAACTAACCTGGCAATGACTGTCTTAAAAAAATATCTGTCATTTCAGATGTACCCAAAACGATGGTAAGCGAGATGTGCTATGCGATGTTATGTTAATGTGTTTATCGTACTTTCTTTTCATGTTTTTAATTACTTATTTAGAAAAGCTCCCCAGATACCGTAAATTATTTTTAATAATGCTGGCGGCATTTATTTTTCAACTTGTAGTAAAATATTGAGCCTGTGAGAGTGGGTACTATACTATTACCACCACATTGGTAAGTATGATCAAAATAAAATTAATATTAAAACACATTTTACTTAAGTCACTATTTTACTAAATAAATATCGACAGACCGGTCGAGGAAGACTGTTTGACCTCTCTATACACGTTTCAAAACCAATGGTTTCGTATTCAGGATACAGTGTATACCAAATGTAATATAAGATTAATTACATGTTTATACATTTCCAAAATCACCTATACCATATTTTAACCACAAGTTCTTATAATTTTAATTGAGGAAATCGAAAGTCCGCAGGATAAGCCTAATCGACGGCCTCCATGGTCAAGGGGTAAGGCTCTCGACTACGAATCCGAAGGTGGCGGGTTCAAATTCCGGCGTGCGCAAGTATATTTTATTTAATTATTTTGTGCCGTTCCACAATTAACTCATTTAAAAATAATATGTAGTATATTTGCGCACGTTCCAGAGTGGAAGATACTCTCAGTATCGCCCTGGTGGAAGACCACCATTCAGAAGTGAAACGTTGCTTGAAATGGCTTTTAGCCGTGTTTGGTGACCAGATTTGAATAGCCAGGTATTTCCCCACCTTCATCCTCCACTTCTCCTTCCCCGCCCCAATACCTTCAGCCTCACAACATTCCCCAATTGGGGATGCCATAGTTTTACTGGCTCCCAACGGTTGGGAGCAGTTGGTACTCTTGTGAGGTATTCGTATAAAAAAAAATCGCTTGTACACATTTGGCTAATGGGGCGCAAAGCTGCCAAACATCAAAGAAATAGGACGCAAATATGTGAATAGCAGTGGTGTGCCGTTCATAAAGGCTGAAAAGCTGTGCCTACCCTAAGAAAAACGAATTGTAGAAAGAAAATAAAAAAAGCGACGATTTCCTAATTAAAATGCGTTTTTATTAATTTGATAAGGTACTTGTACGCTAATTTATCCATGTGACCACAACAATCAGTAGAATATGATAAAAATGTCAATTTTCAAATATTAAATGAACTTTCATTTCCGAACTGCACATAGCCTACCTTTGATCACGGGAAAATGCTCGGAACCGGTGAATAGGCTTTATTATTTACGAGTAGGAACATTTAAATTTTGATTTTCAAAGTGTGTACTTTTTTGCTAAACAAATTAAAAAAAAAAGGAGACCACATCAGAATGAATAGAGCAATGACAAAAATGTAGGGAATAAAATAATGTCTAGTCAAAGCATGAATGAGGTTACGATAAAGTCCAAGAATTGAGTCTTATTAATAGGAAATATTATACTTCTTAACGAAACGACTGACAAAAATCATTCAGATTTTCTTGAATTGACAAGTCTCGACATTCTGGACAAAGCAGAGTGGCATCCATAATTAGTAGAGTGTTGATTGAGGAACAGCAATTCATTATTTCGGAGTTTACTGAAAGGAATGTTGATCTGGATGAGCTATAACAAAGAAGGTGAGTCAATAATACAGTTGATAATTGAGCACCCGCCCCCCTTTTCTTAAATCCTAACCTCCTCTTCCCGTTTTAATATTTTAAAAGGTTGCCAAAATGGTGTAGCAGTATGAAAAATCTTGTATTTAAGGTTTTTTTGCACGTAATTTGAAGAACTAATTATTTTGTTTAATGGCAGTAGATTACACACATTAAAAACTTTGTAATAATTAAGATTTCCGCTATGATGCCCAATAACCGACCAAGAAGTCATTTATATCGTTAGTCTTTTATACTTTGTTTTAATTGTTCTTGTATTTAATTCGCAAAACTCCATTAAAAAAAATATGTATACGAGTATATTATATGTAGTACAACAATATAATTTCGGATGTGAAGTGATGCATCATTCTCATTCCAAATTAAAAAAAAAAGTAATTATTATTTTCAGTACATACTCGTATAATGTATTTATGCCGCTGTTCTTACAATAGTTGGTAGTGCAATGGTCAGAATAGTTACCTTACAAGTAGTTGTTCGTGGTTCGATTCTCAGCTGTGGCAATTTTTTTTTTCAACTTCAACAAAAACAAAAAATTACTTAAATTTATTTTTTTCATAAAATTGGCTCACTTTGACCTTCACACGCTGTGCAATTATAAAATCCCAGGTCTACGCTACGTATATATAATCTTATAAAAAAATACGTTTTTCATTATATCTACGTATTAGAAGATTATTAAGAAGGAGGCCCATTGAGCGGTGAAAAAACTTGCTTAATAAGAATCACCTTTACTAAGGCATACCGAGGTTATCTTCAATTCCCACTAATTCGTAATAGTGAGAATGGAATATGCGCAAGTTAAATTTATTTGTTGACATCTGAGTGATAGCGATCCTGCTCCAATTTATGAGCCTTATTCGTGGCGTTCTATTACCTACCCTTTAGAACTCAGTGATTTCAGCAAATGACACTCCGAACGAACATTGCCTATAGCCTAGTGCCGCTTCACTCAAAGGAATTTTACTCAGAATTCTCATTATGACTGCGAATTCTAATTAGATTCGCCTTCCATAAGAAATGGATACCTTCTCAATGTAAACGGAATAACGCTTATTTCCGTGTGAAGCGACGTTAATTACAATGCCAAAGGATTCGATCAACAAATTAATCACAAACTTATTTACTACGTATGAATTTTATTTATCCTTGTAGATTTAATACCGCAATTTTCCATTCATGGTGATTACCTATTACTGGGAACATGAAGAACTCGGTCTTTTTTGGGGATAAGTTGGATTATTTTTCGGCGGAATTCGCGTTATTTTTGGAGAAATTCGCACTATTTTTGGCAATATTGTTTTGTTGTGAGGTACACATTAAGTGCACATAGATTATCGATCCACTAAGTTGTGAATGTTCTACTGAGGTTTCTCTAACAGTTCATTTATTCCACAGAGAATTGCTTCAAAGCAAAGAAAATAATGAATGGACCGTAAAGTTGTTTGTTGAATATTGGAAATTGATTCTGATGATAATGATATTGAAGCAATTTTGCAAAATAGCAAGAATTTGTGATTTTTAAAATTTTTTAATTTAAATTGTTTTTCTTTAATTACCTGGTATATACTAGTCATGATTCACTGTTTCAGTAGGTGTTCACTGTATACAGAGAGGTGATTTACTGTACACACCACGAAGTACACCATAAATCATTTCCCAATTAAAAAAGAAGTAAATACAAGTTTATGTTTAATCTAAAAAAAGTAAAATAAATAAATAAAAATAAATAGTCAACCGCCTCTTTTGTCAAGTTTCAAATTTTTAACTAGTCTCTGTGTGATGAGATTTATAGAAGTAGTAAGTGAATATCTAGAAAAAAAGTGATCTACGGTTCCCGTATATTTTTGTATTTTAAATGTCGGTTTAAAAAAAATGTAATACTTTCATAATGAAAGAAAGAACCACTTAAAAAGATAAATAACGTAAATGTTTTGAGAGAGGAGGTTCGGACCGTCAGATAACAAACCATTTTATTTGTAACTAGGTGGGAGTAGGTCCCATTCGTATTTTTAGAAGTCAAAGACGTTATCTTAATTGCCAAACCAAACCTATATTTTATATGTTCATTTACGTTCCGCGGGTATTTTCAATTAATTATTTTGGGTCTTCGTAAATGTAAAAGCTTTCCATTCTTGAAAATAGGATTAAATAAAACATTGTTTACGTCATACATATCGTTATAGCATTAAGGTTTATTAGCGGAATTACGTACAATTTAAATATTTCTTATAAGAGTTGATGTTAAAATGTTATAGCCTATTGAGGCGAACCTTCACAAAACTGCGCTATCTAAATGAACTGTTATTATTGCTATAGAGAAGACAAACAGTTGATTTCTGAAGTGGTAAAAATTCTCTGAAGAAGAGTCGCATAGATAATTTACACATTATAAAATTATTTTCAAAGTAAATCGATTTATCGGTAATAAATCATTTTAAACGCCGTCCAAATTAAAATTGGGTAGGAGTAAATAAAATCCTATTAGAAAGTCGTCGCAATGTGGCCTAACCACAGTCTGAATATGGCTTTGAACGCCGAAACAACTGTAACAATAACTAAAATACTTAATAATAATATTATTTGCTTCAAATTTTATTTAAATAAAGTTCTACCAATTCAAAACAGTAATAATTATTAATTAATGGAATATCTATTTTTTAACATTAACTCCATAAAGGAGGCCCTGAAGAAAATAATTTTCCACAAAGCCTATGTCATCTTTGACGATGCTGTGTGGAATGTCTTTTTGAGGAGAGGAAGGAGCGAACATCTGTCGTGGAGAGACCCATGTTAAGGGGGGAAGAAACACAGCCGGGCTGAAGAACGAGTAGTAGAAACGACCTGTTCTTGATGTTAACGTTCCCGTTAATGTGGGGCGCGCGTTTGGCGTGCTTCCCGACTATGCACCGGTGCCGATCTTCCATTGAAATACCGGTAGAACAGGGGGAGCATTCACACTTGACGCCTGTGCCGTTTCTGCACAGAGTCAAGGGTTTTTTTTCAGATATTTTGGGGATCGAGACCAGCGGTCGCTACCAAGTTCAACAGTGGGGCGCATTTGCGATTTTTACAGGGTCAGAAGTTGTGTACTATTACTATTGTCTTGGCTTACACTACACATCTTAGAACAAACGTCTCAGAATAGACATAGTTTAGTGACATGGGTAACGTACATGCACAATGCACATGTATTAAATAAATAATAAAAAATATATATTTTCAGTTTGTAATACCATTTGTGTTATAGAGCTTCGAAATAAAAAAAAATTCTGCCATAAAAAGAAATAGAAAAAACGTCATATTACCTATTTTTTACATACTCGAATTTTTGAGTACGTATTTCAATTTAATTTAATTTCAACGTGCTTTTACTTACTTTTGCTTACAAAAAGCTGACCGCCGCAACACGGACATGTGAATAGGCAGGTGGTCGAAAAAAAACTGTTTTTAATTTGCTACGTTATAATAAAAAAGAAAAATAAGTTGTAGAAAAATGAAAATAATTTTTTTGATAAAGGGTTTGAATAATATGAGGAATGGCCTCAGTATAAAATATTTAATAAAGATCTACACGGCTTTCTAACAATAACTATTAGAATATGGTATTATACGATGATACTGTTCTTAATTAATTAATTAGAACACAAAAAGCCATCATGACAATTATACTTAAAGTCTTTTTTAGAATTAGCAATGACGAAATCTTCAACAATCTTAACAATATGTTAACATTGTTGAAAATTTCGACATATAAAGCAATCATACTCAAAAACAATACTACTTTATACAATACAATACAATAAAAAAAGAAATAACAACAAACACAAATATTTGAAATACTAGATGACATGGTCAAAACACATCTGACAAGGAACCACAAACAACATTTGTACAAAAAAAACTTTTCGTACTATGGTACTAAACTCTACAACAAAATCCCACTCTCCTTCAAAACTCACAATACACAATAATAAATTTAAAAATCAAACTAAACGCTGGATACGTTACGTAGAAAATATATTACCACCTAATACAGACTACCACCGATATCACTCAATTGCACTTAAAACACCTCACACCAATTTTTTTTTTCAGTCATCACATAAATTTTATGAAATCATGCTTTGTAAATGAAATCCTCTGAACGGGAAATCCCATTGAGGATATCATTATTTGTTATTTTGTTATAAAAAGAGAAGATAATAAACACATTATTATTATTATATTGCGAAAGAAATGTCTTGATTTCTTTCTGTCTTATTATGAATGTAGGTACTAGAATTCGAATCACAATAAATGTAATCAGAGCAAAGCCAAAGTATCAAAAACAAATTTCATTAACAAAATAAATGTGTTCATGGAATGCGATAAACCGTCTATTTAAAATATATCTTTTACCGACGAATATATTTTTACTAGTAATGTAGGTAGCTTATGCGCGTAGTCCATATTAGAATATTATCCCACTTTACAGCTTACTGCTGGGAACATGTTACATTAAAGCCATGGCCATGAAATATTTTGTCGCCGTATTAAAGCTCAAAATATCAAGAGGAATAAAATATTTGAAATTACATATTTTCTCTCTCGGTAGGTAGTCATGGATAGGGATTGCAAATCCAGACGGTTTTGGAAAATCCGGATATCTTGAAACTTAAAATCCGGATATCCGGTAAATATCCGGTAGAGCGACCCATAATTTTTTTTTGCTCCAATTAAAATTTTAAAAAATTCTGCTTTAACCATATTAACTCGTATGGGTACGAGTATATTCATTGTTTTATTTAAAACAACACAAATAATATTGAAAAATCTCAATTTAAGTATGAAACAGAACATATAAAGACGGCCGCATCTTGACTCGAACCCAAAACCTCTCGGCCTATCCGGAACCTGCGCTCTAACCAAATGATCTAATGACACTCCATCGTTCTCCGTCATTTTCATCGATATCATACTTCAATTTAAGAACTGCGAATATCATCTTCACTTAATTCTCTCAATTGCTAATTAGCTCAATTGGTTAGAACACAGGTCCCGGATAGACCGAGAGGTCGAGTCCCAGATGGGACCGTTACCTTTTTTTTTGTGTCTCTTCTGTTTCATATTTCATTTGAGATTTATAAGCTTCAAAAAGTTATTCTAATAATAAAAAAAAATTTTCTATTCCTCATTCATATTATTTCTCTTTCATACATTTAATATTTTTGAAGCAAAAAAAAAAACACTTTACAGGTACTAATTCTTGAATTTATGCATGATTGGTTGTTGTGTTAACAACCTTAAAGTTACAAATTTATCCACGAATGTTTTAGAAATGTCCAAATATTAAGTATTGAATGCCTTTTAAAAAGTTTAAAAAAAACTTTTTTTTAAGTATCAAACCGTAGTGTGTTAATCCGAGTGTGAATAATCCGAAAATTAGGATTTTTCGAAATCCGGATCGTACGCATTGCAATCTCTATTCATGGATGTCTATAAAATCTGTCGCCAATCTCGTTTTCCTCGCAGTTAATACGTATCTCAATTTTAACGATGCTAATGATGACGTACGAGTGGAAAATAAAATATATCTACGTCATTTTATTTTTTGAAGCCTTTTTTCTAGCATTTACTTAGTGTTCACGCTACCGCGCTAATTTGAAATGAATGTATGAAAAAAATCCATTTACACAATATGGTATGTAGCGTCTCATATTAAAACTTTTCACGAATTTCGGGCTTTTTGCGTGCTTTTATCCACTTCCAAGTAAATATTTATGAATTTGTTTTTCATTTGTAGTAATCTCCATCTCTGTGAAATAAATTATTTAATGCGGCGGCCTCTAGAGTATTTTACGCAACTGGGCCTAAAGGTTACGGGTTCGATTTCCGTGGAAAGTTAATATAATTTGCTTTGGTGAACCATATATTGCGTTTAATTCGTAGAACACCATTTATTTAAAAAAAATGATTAAGTTCCGCAAATATTTTAGTTATTTATTTTTGTGACAGCTGTTTCAGCGTTCAAAATCATTTTTAAATGTGGTTGGGCCATATTGAAACGACTTATTATATGATTTTATTTACCCAAACACATTTTTTTATGTTATTCTAGCTGATGTGTACCCGGCCTTGCTCGGGATTTGGAATAAAGTTACGAAGTTGTGAATTCTTGCTTGTCATTAGGGTGCCATGATTGATTTGACAGTGAAAGTAACTATCTACAAATAAAGAAATATTCATTTGAATATTCTATTTCATTCCAAACGTTTATTTTTTCAAAATATATCTAAATCATAAAGTTCTTAAGTGGGTACCTAGTGGTGTTTTCCATTTTGAAAATATTCTACCCAAAAAATCGTCGAAGCACTTCTGGAATGCGCTTTTCGGTATGGCCATCAGCTCGTTCTTCGATTCAGACTTTATCTCATCAACTGTGGCAAAACGCTTTCCTTTCATTGGTCTCTTCAGTTTCGGGAATAGGAAAAAGTCATAGGGAGCCAAATCTGGTGAATACGGTGGTTGAGGCATGATTACGGTGTTGTTTTTAGCCAAATAATCATGAACAAGAATTTATGTGTGAGCTGGTGCATTATCGTGATGCAAAATCCATGATTTGTTTTTCCACAATTCCGAACGTTTGAGCCGTATTGCTTAACGCAAACGTTGCATAACTTCCTTTTAGTATTCCTTATTAACCGTACTACCTGTTTGCAGGAACTTATGATGCATCACGCCACTGTATTCGAAGAAAACAGTGAGCAAAACCTTCACATTTGATCGAACTTAACGTGCTTTTTTCGGTCTTGGCTCTTCTGGCCGCTTCCATTGGGATGATTGGGCCTTTGTTTCGACGTCATAACCATACGAGTATATCCACGTTTTATCACCAGTTATCACCCTTTTGAGCAAATCTGAATCGTCGTTGACGTCAAGCGATACTAATGCGACGTTGCTTTTGCTCAAAATTTTTTCAGAACAAACTTCGCTGCCACACGTTTCATGCCCAAAACATCCGAGAAAATTGCATGGCATGAGCCGATTGATATGCCAACATCCTATGCAACTTCCCTAATAGTGATTCGACGATTTTACAAAACCATTTTCTTCACTGTTTCGATGTTTTCTTCGTTTGTTGACGTGGTTGCAACTCCAGGACGCTCATCGTCATTAACATCTTCTCGGCCTTCTGTAAAGAGCTTGTACCACTTATAAACACTTTTTTGAGACAAAGTAGACTCGCCGAATGCCACCATCAACATTTTAAGTGCGTTGGAGCACTTTATTCCATTTTTAATGGAAAATTTAATACATATTCTTTGTTCCATTTTTTTCAAAAGTAAAAAATCGACACAAAACACACAAAAACTTGACTAACCTTTCCAGTTGTCAAAAATAAACCGCTAATCCAAAATGGCTGATAATGCTAACATATGATACAAATATGTGTACGAACATAAAAAAATCAATAATCGAATGTACACATCCCGCGAAAATTCTAAATTCACCTTTTCTTTTGAACACACGTCGTATATAATCTGTGGCTAACCAGAGTATTATAGTGTGGGCTAACCCAAATAAAACATGGCAGGTTTAATGTTTTTCATACTAATTTTAAAACGTTATAGCAACAGTTTTACATATTGGATTTAATTCAAACTACTTTCTAAACCTTCCCGGCACTAATAAACTGTGCTATTTTCAGCGAAACCGGTAGAGTAATTTTTGAGAACATCGAGGACAAACAAACAAACCTAAATTGATTTTTATATATTTAGATTAAATTTAAAAAAAGAACATCTTTTTTATAATTTCTTCAAAAGATTGGTATTCACTTTGTGGCGTCATTATTAATAAATCAACTAAAAATTACTTTGCAATCACCACTTTATTAATATACATATATACATATCAACATGTTTCGAAAGCGAAGCTTTTCTCATCATTCATATACAGAACACAAAAAATAATAATGTCAAGTATAGACAAATGATAAAAATTGAACACAATAATGTAAGAATACATAATTTATAAATATTAAAACCATTTCAAACAACATTATGGAATCTGTTTATACCCTAATACATAAGTTGTAAAATGAAATATTGGCAAATCGTCAAAACGTATATCATTATTTTTTTTCCAATATACTCGTAAATACACCCTACAAGTTACTATACATATATATATATATATATATATATATAATACAAAAAAGGATTAATTTGTACATTTACGTACAAAATTGCAATTTAATACATTAGTTCAAATTATATCTATCAAAGGGGGTGAGAGCTCCATTTATAAAAGAAAAGATTTCTACTCCGGAGTCAGAATATAGTGCCAGTGGCGGTTCGCGGTCTTTTTAACTGGGGGTTCAATCAGAATTTTACGAAAAAATATTATATTTCTTCAAATAATACTTGTCCTTCGGCGAATCGTCGAATAAAGCGGCAGTCACGTAATTTAAATAAAGTCGGCGGAAGAGGTACTACAATAACTAGCGACTTGAGATAATACCGCGATTGTCGAAACTTTCTTAACGTAGGAATATAACGTCCTATCTAGAAAGGATTGACTTTTGAATACGGAAACAAAAGTATGCATTATAATCTGTTCGCTTTACTAGTAGATTTCTAAATGCCATTAAAAGCAATCGGTTAGAGAAATCCAGAAACAAGAAAATAAAAACAATAGAAAGTAAAATAATAACATTTAACTTGCATCCTTATTGTGCAAAGTTCAGTCGGCCGGAAAAGTGGCCGATTGGGCTATCTCGGTGACACTCATCAAATTTCCGAGGTCACGTATCACGTATCACGTAACATTCATTCGTTAGCGCTGGGCACAAAATTAAACATGGTTCGGCATAGGTTATTTAATGTCACCAACAGGGGGATTGTGTCGTTTTGTATTTTTTGTATGAAGTATTTGCTTGGTATCGTGAGCCCATATGTGCTCAATTCATTCAGCACAGCACCTATCGCGTTGCTCTTCGACCGTAATATTTGGTCGCGTGGATTTTAACGGCGCGCTGTTTATAATGTGCTTATATTTTTAATTAGAGTTAATTGCACAATTGCCATTTAGAGAAAACCATCACTGGGTACAGCCCTGGTTTGATAGGCCTTACAAACTGGCTTTACAACTACTCTTTGAAAGCTTTCTTCATAGCGCCACATAGCGATATTCACTTTGAAAGGATTCGTTATACATTGCGTATAATAATATGAAATTACTTTAAATTAGCTTCTCAATAATAAGCATCAACATATGTTTCGTGTTTTTACAAGAATTGAACCCGCAACTCCCCGACTGAAATTAAATGTCTACAAGTCTAGACATTATTTACGATCTCATGCCCCCCAGTCAGGGAACATTTACATGATGATCCGCTAAAGTTTACACGTTAATTTTTGCGAAATTGCCGGTTAAACTGAGAGCGAACCTTAAACCGCTCAGTAATTATTGTGGTCAAACTTTATCCCATATCAAAAGACGGTAACTCAAGTCTGGGCTATTAATACAATTTTTAATATTTTCTTGCAAAGCTTTCTAGACTTTGGCAGGGAAAAGCGCTCGACGTTAAATAATATTCGACCGTATTAAAAGCATGGTTAAAAAAGTGACATCAAAAGTTGGTACTTTACGTAGGTTAAAGATAAAAATTTATTCATGGGCACCTTCCATATATACTACAGACTTTATTTAGTGAGATATTTTTAGGAAATTCAGGGTTTTTTACGATTCGGTAAATATTACGCAAAATAATTTTTAATGTCATGGAAAATAGGAATTTTATTTTTGTCTTAAACCCCATTACCGCGTGTTTTTCATGAACTAAAATAAATGTAAAGTTTGGTGAAATGTGTGCTCTTGGTAACATTTTTATTATTTAAATGATTCTATAAATAAATGAATTAAAAATTATTTTGCATTCACCACTTTATTAAGAGGAACGGCTGCGCTGCCTGTTTCATAAATAACTTAATTTTCTATTTGTGGCCAAAATACCCATCCAAACTAAATGATATTTTTTTAAGTAAAGGTTTTGTAAATATCTAGTAGGTATGGGAAGTATTTTATTTATTTTTGTTTTAAATTATGAATTATAATGCCATGAAAAAAAAACTATTTTCATAATTTTAGAGGGAACTTGAAAAGAGGGAAAAAATATTTTCGGGTTTATTATATTTTCAAAGTAGACGGGGTAAAACTTTTAAATCACCGTTACTATACTTTTTGATGAAAAAAAAGATCATTTGGTTTAAGTAAGCATTTTGGCCTTAAATCCAAAATTAAGTTTTGTATGATACAAGCCGCGTAGCCATTCCTCTAAAGGCCAAAATACCCAACAAAACTGAATGACATATATTTTTTTAATAAAGATCTTGTAAATATCTAGTACGGATGAGAAGTATTTTATTTATTTTTGTTTTAAATCATGAAAAAAAAAACAATTTTCATAACTTTAGAGGCAACTTAATTGCGGTTTTATTGTATTTAAAAAAATATATATCTATATTTGCTACATTACTTAAAATTTTTTTTTTTTCGGGTCGATATTTAAAAATATGTACAGCAAATTTGTGTTCCAACATAAATTGGTAGTTTTTAATTTAATTTAAAGTCCACCATAATGCATATTTAAAAAAAATTGCAGTTCATTATATTTTCAATGTAAACGGGGTAAAACTTTTTTTAAATCACCGTTAGCCCCCAAATAATTGTTAAAGGTGCCTCTAAAATGGCGAAAAATCAATTCCTTTAATGGCCTATATTTCATAATGTAAAACAAAAATAAATAAATTACTTCTAATCCGTACTAGATATTTACGAAACTTTTTGATTAAAAAAAATCATTAGGTTTAGGTGAGTATTTTGACCTCAAATCTAAAATTAAGTTTTGAATAAAACAGGCCGCCCAGCCGTTCATCTTAAGGTGTTTAAATAATAACAATTATTTCGAATTTGCCAATAATATTTTAGAAACCAATCATTCTTTTGATATTAACAAAGGTTTAAGATTTTTACGTACAAATACAACCGGTTTAAAATCAGACAAATTTGGCTTTTAGAAATCAGAAAAAGCGTTAATAGTGAATTAAATTTAATTAATAATCAAATATTTTCAAAAATAGTTATGTCTTGAATTTACTTTCATAATTATATTAATAATAAAAATAATTTCTGTTTTATTTTCGAATGTAAATTGTAAATTGTAATGTAAATTTAATGTTCTATAATATTTTTTATTTGATTAATTACTTACCTACTTTAATCAATGTACGAGACGAGTAGGCCCGCACAAGGGAGTGTAAATATTTAGACACCGGCACACAGGGATGCATCGCTAATATGATTCGCTAGTCCTCCTGAGAAAGGCGTTTGGTAGTTTCCAAATGGGGATGTCGTCGCCCGAAGTGTACTTGATTTGTAGCACTGGCCAGTATGGTCGATCGCTTGAGGTGGTGTCAGCTGTCTTATGAGCGAGGTTTGCTGCATATCCGGGACGGCATTTGGGTCGGACTGGTTGCGGCAAGCTCGTGGGTAGGCTGGGTGGCTGTCGGGCTCATGTTGCGGCATATCTGTGGACGGCATTAGGGTCGGACCGGTTGCTGCAAGCCCGGGGGTAGGCTGGGTGGCTGTCGGGCTCAAGTTGTGGCATATCCGGGGACGGCATTTGGGTCGGACCGGTTGCTGCAAGCTCGTGGGTAGGCTGGGTGGCTGTCGGGCTCAGGTTGCAGCATATCCGGGGACGGCTTTAGGGTCGGGCCGGTCGCTGCAAGCTCTTGGGTAGGCTGGGTGGCTGTCGGGCTCAGGTTGCAGCATATCCGGGGACGGCTTTAGGGTCGGGCCGATCGCTGCAAGCTCGTGGGTAGGCTGGGTGGAGTGGAGATCTCTCACTTGGTGAGAAGAGTAGGTCCAAGTAGATTGAAGATAAATGATGGTTGCCGATTTTCACGGTGGAGCCGCGTTACAGTGGAGATGTTGCTTGGTCGGAGTCGTGAGCGGGAATAGCGGTGCGTGCCGATGTGCGTTCGATTTTTATCGGGCGCCGGCAACGTTATTTGCAGGTGTTATGAAATCATTGTATTTTGTGGTGTAATTTTGACTTGGTTATGGTGAAATATAGGTCTTTGGCTCGCTTAGTATTGAATTTGGTTGTGAAATCTTGACTTGGTTATTTGCACGTGTTGTTTTGACAATTTTTTTTGTTTCAGAGGTCGTTCAATTAACGTGTTGTTGTTTTTGTTTACGTTTTTGAAAGGCTTGAGTTTATTTATCATATCCACGTTCGATATAATCAATTTTTGTTTATGTTTTTAATTTGTCTATTCTTACATTATTGTGTTCTATGTTTATCATTTGTCTATACTTGACATTACTGTTTTTTAGTATTCTATATATTCCCGATCAAGAAAGCATCGCTTTCGAAGCATGTAGATATGTATAATACAAAATAATTTTTAATTCATTTATTAATAATGATGCTACAAAGTGAATACCAATCTTTTGAAGAAATTATAAAAGAAGTTCCCATTAATTTTTAAACAATATAATAATTTTAACCAAAGGCGTAAAATTTCTTAAAAATCTCGAAGAATACTTGTTTTATTACCCGTCTTCGTCAGAGTTTTAAACCTTTTTTCGAAATCTGTTCTCTTCCTGTAAAATTGGTAAACATTAGCGTTATTTATAAGCGTTATAAGCGTTAGCGTTATTACAAACAGTAAATATATGCGAATTCCATAACCCAAAGCTATTAGTTTGATGGTTTTTGTTGCTTCAGATATAGCAAACACAATAATTCGTAATATAAACACATAAATTTGTTTGAAACCACTTCAATTTAATATATTGATCATCTGGTTTCGGAAGTACCCTTCCTTCGTCAGGGCAATATTAAAACTAACATTAGATACAAAATAATGACAGACATACATAAAAAAGAACAAAAATAATTCGTGATTTATACACGTGAATATTAAAAACAGTAAGCAATGTTTTTATAAGATAATGCTCACACAATTTTTTCTTATAAAAATTGAATCAAAAGTTTAATTGTAAATTCAATTAATCTAAAGCAAAATCTATTATTATTTTCATACATATTTGAATAGGAAATTATTCCCAGCTATATTATTCCACCGTAATTCAATCAAAACACCCCCTAATCCCCCCGTTTATCAGGCCGTCTCGGTGTTTGATTTTTCCACACGAAAACACAAAAGAAATCGATCAATCTGAATTTTGTTGCGTGGGGAATGTACGTGGGGTGAATTTATATACTGTTACCTGTTGCCCTCTGGCTTTCTGGGTAAATAGAGAGATTCTATTATTGCTGAACCCTTCAAATAAGGGTTTGATCACGTGTAGTATTCCGATCCTGATGTGGGAAAAGGGCTTTACCAAAACTTGATATCCTTCTATAGGAATACATGAGTTTGGTCCTTGACATAAAGCAGAAAAAGATCGCATGACAATAAATTCTAGTTAAATAATACGTGTTTTACGATATAGCGTAAAACTTTGCTTTATGTAGGATAGACTTTAACTACCTATTCTCGAGCATATTTGGAGTAAAAAAATGTAGATGTCATTTTGGTCTCCGGTGACATTTTTTTCAATTGTAAAAGGACAAAAAAAATCTACCACACGTCGCCACTGAATGCAATCTAACGGATCACGAAGTACGTGCTCCGTCTCGTTCCAGCAGCACCGTACACATAATACAGAGCGCGTATAACGTGGTTCGTTCCGAAGTGTGGTAGTGTGATCAGTGGCGACGTGTGATAAAAAGCATATGTTTTGTTTTTCATTAAAAAAAATGTCATCGGACAGGAAAATGATAATTACATTTTTTATTCCAAATAAGCTCAGGAATCGCTCGTTAAAGTCTGTCGGGTGCGTGCTGATACATCCCGTATAAGAAACTTTGGTAGGAACTTTTATAATAATAATGTGTGTGTTGTATTCATGTCTATAACCACTTTTACCCTTTCCCGAGTGCTGTGATAAGTTTTTGATATAACGATAATATTTTGAAACGTTTGTAGGGTAAACGTAGTATGTCCTTATAATTATTCATGTTTCATGATATTAGTGACATCAGATACCGTAGAAATACTAATACGCGCAGCTCTTGACATTTTTCATACATTGAGATGGAAACATGCTACACTAACGCTCTCTGGCAGCCCGAGTTGTACAAATTGGGGGTTTCCATACATTTTAATAGATTTTCTGTGAAATATATACTTAATAATTTATAGAAATAGAAAATTTAAAAAATAAATATTAGGTGAGCTACACATCATTTTACTCCCTTTTTGCTCACGTATATATTAAAAAAGAGGCTAGTAGGATTGCATTAACATTTAAAGCCTCGCTGGTGGCGCATTTTCTCAATTGTTTGCAAAGAAAATAAAATATTTATTATAACAGCAATATCCTGGGGCCGCTGCAGGCGGTAGTGTATCATGTTGCCAGTATTTTGACGTGTATTCTATTTGATTACACGTGTAGCTTAGCGAAGCTTGAGATGTTAATACAATCTTAACAGCATTTTTTATAAAATCATTACGTAGGTCATCTAATATTTAATTTTTGATTTCTCCAATTTATTAAGAATATGTTTCACAGAAAATCTATTAAAATGTATGAAAAAACCAATTCGTATAATTCGGGTCGCTAGAGGACATCAGTGTAGCATGTTGTCCTCAAATAGAACCCCTTGGAATAACAAGGTTCCATCTGACACGACAATGTTATGCAATAATGAGCCTTAACGTCGCTTTCCTTAGAGCACATTATCGTATGACATTGCTGTGTCAGATGGAACCTTCTTATTCCAAGAGGTCGAAATGTCCAGAGCTGGAGGTATTGTCATAAATGGTATTTGGTGACGTGTAACGCAAATGTATCGTTCGAAATTTGAAATTTCGTTTCAAGAAAACGCCATTTTCCAATGTTTTATTTTCAATTTAATATTTCGTCATATTTTATATAAGTAGTTGGAGCGAATGTGGATAACTTCCATTCATTCAAAAATAATTGGCAAATTAGCTTCCAAAATCATGAAAAATTCGCATCTTTTGTGGCCTATATTTAATAATTAAACAACAACGAAAAACTCTCCAGCGTAAAGTGCCATAACTTTTGATTTAAGAAAAGATCATTACTTTTTGTTAGATGCTTTAGTCTAAGATCCATTAAATTCTGTTTGAAATAGGCCCTGTAGTCTTTCTACACCGATATGGTTCTATCTACTGACGTCAGATTGAATAGACTTGTCTTAACGTACCATATCAACGACTGGAGGTGAAGGTCACGTGACACCCATTTTGGCACCAGCCTAGTTCAATGCCGTCCACGCTTGTGTCGCGTGATTTTGTCTGTAAGCAAATTATAAAACATTTATAAAAGAGGTATAATACTCGGTTTTTGTAAACAGGCCGAGCTTTTTTCTTATTTACTGCTTTGCTTAAATCGACGGCATGCCTAGCTCGCCTCTTCCCCCCTAATTGCGGCTTCTTCCCATTGTGTGTTAGAGCATCTCTATGCATTATTTGCTCTGTGGTTCTCACCGACACGAGCCATGATTGATTGAGTGATGATTGATTATTGTCGAAAATGGTGTTTGGCGGACAGCATCGAATCTGCCATACATTCGTACTGTGCAAAAAACAAAGATCGTAAAAATGAAGATTGTATTTTAATTTATTTTAAATATTCATCAAGCCAAGTAAAAAATATTCTAAACTTATGTAACATTTTTCTCCAAGTCATTTATTTATTTATTATTGTAAAAATTAGTAAATAGTGCATGCGAAGTTGGCTAGTGCAGCATGGACTTATGCATGGCAATTTCTTATGATTCGTATGAACATGAGGTGCGTTAGAGACTGTTTGTCTGTGAGTGTGTTACGACTTATCAAATTTGCTTTCAGCAAACGGACCAATTAGATGGCTAGATCTTGCACACCCAGTGTGCACACTGCATATGACACTCTTTGTTTGGAAATTACACGAAATGTAAAGTATGATTGACGAGAAATACTAAATCAAATCTTGCACATAGTTTACAGTGACGTTTTGTTTGTCAAAACATTCACCTGGTAATGTGATCCATTTTTGAACATATCAATAATAATAATAATAATAATAATAATAATAATAATAATAATAATAATAATAATCGGATGATTTTTATAGCGCCGTTTTTGTGAAAAATCACCTCAAGGGCGCTGTACAAATCTTACTTCCTATTCTTACATTATTCCTATATTAATTAATTTATATTTCTTTTGGACACTCTCATTACACATTATTTATAGATCATATAAAGAGATGCAGTTATTAAATACGGCTTGGTCTAAGTTTTCATACATGTTTAATTGAAAAAAAAGAAGCTAACTGTATTTATTCCTTATGATATATTGCAAGACGCTAATACAAATGGGAGTTATGTGAAGTTGGGCGGCGGGTGGGGACTGGGGCCGGGGGTACTGATCCTTTCTTCCAATCTTCTTTGTCTTTGTTGTTGACGGGACGCTTGGTGTTGGTTTGCCCGTACGCCAGGTGGCGCTCGTCAGCCGGCTTCAGGATCTGGAAAGAGTACATCAGCGTGTCGTCTATTTCTCGCCCCAGCCGGTGGTATCCTTGTCGGGGTCGGGCCACAGCAGGTCGCAGAGCAACCTTGTCGGGCACGTCCGTGGGCCGCATGATGCACCGGATCTGCTCCGTGAACTGGAGGTCAGAACTCGCCTCGCCGTCGCCGTGACAGCAGAAGATCTTCTCGTCAAATGTTTTTATTTCCTATTGCGCCTTTCTCGGTAGCCATGAAATCTAATTTTGCGGATTGCGATTGTGGTACAACGTTCAAGGTTATACAATTATATCTTTGCAGCTATTAAAGGCTCCAAAATAGCACATTCACCATTAAGTTTGAGTTTGGGTTGTCTAGCTCGGTCGTATATTGTTTACAATCACCATAGTTCAAAGAATAACATTGTAAAATCATTCACTCTGGGACACTTTTAACAGGCAAAGGTCTTTTAACAAGCACATGTGGCGAACGCCTTCGGCCGATGACCGATTCTTTTGGGTTAATTTAGAACAACGTGACAGATTTGAACTTAAAATATTTGGGTTTTTATTTGATTTTTTATTATAAACTTGATTTAAGCCCGAAACGGCCACACTAAAATTATATGATTTTTATAAATGTAACCTAAAAATTATTACGGTTATTTTATGCTATTTTTACACCGGGAAAATTAATAACTTCCTAATATTTCCGAGATAAATCAGGAGCGACTATAATACACAACCGGCAGCCACGGGGGCGCCTTGACTACTATCATAACATTTTGTTATTTATTCATTCGTTAGATGATGTAAGTATAAAAAAATGTTATTACTATTAATCATTATTCATTACCTTTATAATGGACGTTAAATTACTTTGTGGTGTTATTTTCAATCAAATAAATAAGAAACGTTTTGTTTAAACCACCATCTAATAAATCAATATCAACATGAGGGAAGATTCGCTTACGAAACATGTTGATATTTATTATATACTAGCTGATTTGTACCCGGCCTTGCTCGAAGTTTTTTTTTTGATATAGACTTATGAATTCTTGCTTTTCGTTTGGGTGCCATAATTGATTTAATAGCGAAAGTAAAGTGAGGACTATTACTCTCTCTACATATTTTATTTCATTCCAAACATTTATTTCAAAAACATATTCAAATAATAAAGTTCTTAAGTAGATACCTACTTGTGTTCACTATTTTGAAAATATTCTACCCAAACAAACTTTCTTCTTTTGAAAATGTATTCTTTGGCTTACCAGAGTAGTATATCTATGGGTTAACCTCAATATAAAATGGGGTCTCAATGTTTTTAATACGAGTATTCATTTTAAAACGTTGTAGCAACAGATTTAAATATTGGATTTCATTTAAACTACTCTCTAAACCTTTCCGGCACTAATAAGAATAAACTGCTATTTTCGGCAAAACCGGTCTAGTAATTTTCGAGCAAATCGAGGACACACATACAAAGATTCATTTTTATATATTGAAATAGATGGAAAGAAGATTAAATAGTGATTTACACAAAACATTTCTAATTCATTTGATTATTTTTTTATGTTGCCATTTTTGTCAAATATCACTCCAAGGGTGCTTAGTAAAGCTAAAATATTAACAAAAAAACTCTACCCGGCTAAAATCATCTTTAAAAAACATGAACCGTCTACATAGATATTGATAGGCCTTATGAAATTTAATGATAGGTACTAATTAGTATTAAAGCGTAGGTACTTGATCTTATATAATAGTTGATCGTAGTTATTATGTAACAAATCCATTAAAAGGAAGCGGATTAATCATCTTTATGATTTGATTTTGATAAATCCTCTATAAATTTTACAAATATGTAATTATAAAAAAAATAATAGTCAATTAAATATTATTAATAATCAATATTAAAAAAATAGATATCTCTTAAATTTATTTTCACATTAATAGCTATATTTAGAATATTATTAATGAAAATAATAACTACTATTATTTTATTTCTTATGCTTAGTTATTTTATTGATTTCGTTTATATTAAAAATAATTAAATTTGTAAAACAAATTTATCATTTAATATTTTGTAATTTAAAAAAATCATTTTCACATTTTTAATTAATTACTTTAATCATTTTTAATTATCTGCTTTCATCACTTATTGTTGAATTTTATTTATGTCTGTAATACGTCAATTTTTACATTATTATTATTATATTCTTACAATACTGTACATCTTGGTGAGGGAAGCTTCGCTTCCGAAACATGTTGATATTTGTATTTAAAAAAAAGTTATTTAAACAAAATATTTCTCAATATTTTTAAAAGTAATGACATCACAAAGTAATTTCGTAATTTACGCTTATTGAAAATATTTTTCCTTTTAAAAACATTATGTTTGTAGTATTATCATTATTTTGAATTAATGAATAATCCCCCTCAAACTTCCCCCTGCTAGATAATTACTAACACCCTTTCGGAGAGTGCCGAGGTGTGTTAGCTATAAGAAATTTCACCATCAACACAAATTACGGGCACACAAGATGTAATGTCCGTCGAAAAGATCAAAAGATTTTCAAAAATTTTACTAAATTGTTTGCAGAAGGTAGCGAAGGACTCGCGTGTGTTTTGTATTTACAACGTTATATTATGTTTTGTTATTTCCAGGGTATTACGTTCCGCCTAATTTCGTAGTGATGTCTATCCTGCGAGACTTCTAAGGATGCTTGAAAAGCGCCTGACAGACGGAAGATGGGAGATTGTGTGTTATAAATGATACCCATCTCTACTGAATTGGTATTTTTCCAGGGAATTGTTAATCTCTATTACGTAGTTGCCCAATCTAGAGAGAAAATAATAATTATTCGTCTCAAGTAAAATACATTAAAACATTACTGAATTAGAAGCACCATAATATATTCCTCTGTAGTTATTTTTTCTCCATCTTGCATATCTATAAATTAAAATGAGTTTTTCTGAAGTAGTAAAAACTCTCGTATTGTTCGTTCTGGCGTCATGGAATATTTGTAATCTCGATTTTTTAGGTCAACGCAACTATTTTCAGTTCCATAATGAGTTATGAAGCTTTGAATTATCCATTCAGAAAATTAAACAAAACAATATTAAGAAAGATTGTTGAAACCGGGAAAAACTTGTACATTAAAGAAATAGAGAGACAATTTCTTAGGTAACTAATACCTTTTTTCCTCTGCTTGGTGTAGTTCAATAAGCAAATATATATAATGTCATTTACTGAAACAATAAAACTTTATTTTAACCACTTTTTATTTTTTATGCCAACCGGTTTCGGACATGGAACCGATACAATAATCACCTTGTATCACAAAATCTTCCCGCTTTTCATTCCATGATACATCGCCTAGTAAATGTCCCACCGTCTAATAATCATTTTATTTCTGAACTTTCAATAATAAAACGAATATCCGTAAATAACGGATATGAGCAAAATTTAATTGATAAAATCTTAAATAAAAAAAAACAAATTTTCAAAAAATCATATTAACCATTGGCGAAAATTTTTATACACTCATAATTTTTAAGTTCAATGCTCCATAAATCGCAATAATAGTAAAGATAAACGCTTTGATAATTTAGAAGCCTTAGAAATTAAAAAAAAATAACAATAATGACTCTATTATTAACAATGAAAAAAATCTGTTTTGCAGCCCCACCTTAAATATGTTCTCTTTCACTCCACCCTCAATCTCCATCTCTTTCTCCACTTTTTACTAATCACTGTGACACCTAATATATATGTTCTCCCATAATTTTGTAATATTGTTAGGTTAGTACATATTTTGCCATGATGAAGAAACGGTTGTTCCGAAACCGGTCGGAATATAAAATCTAAAAAAAAGTGATTACTACAAAGATTCATTGATTAAATAATTAAAAAAGTACTTTGTATACACCACTTTTTATTAAAATATATAAATATTTCTACATGTTTCGACATCAATGCTTTCATCATCAGGAATATATGAATACTGAGGATGACAGTATTATATGATAATATGTAATTATATAATAGTATACAATAATATATAATTATATAATAATATATAATTTCCTGAGGATTACAGCATTGCTGTCGAAACATGGAGAAATATTTGTGGTTAAGTGGTGTATACAAAGTACATTTTTAATTATTTAATTAATAATGACGAGACAAAGTTACAAATCGTTCGAAGAAATTATAAAAAGATTTATTGTTTCATTTAATTGTAATGGATAACCATAAAGTGATCAATAGTACATTCATACAATAGTACATATTATATATAATATTAATTACCAGTGGCGGGCTGCGATATTTTTACTAATATCACGACCTTACAAAACTGGTAAATAATGAACCTAAAAACATAGGCATATTTTTCATCTTCCACAAACCAATCCAAGATCAGTCTATTGAGAAAATAAACAAAAATAATAATGTTTACCAATTGATACACAGCACCGAAATAAATATATTTCTTCGCAAGATATTATTCAACGCAAGAAAGCAATAAGCCACCAATAAAATCATCATCAAATTAAATAACATTTGGCTTACGAAATACACCAAGGAGAGGGTACAGTTTACTTAACGCCTACTCAGGAAATATCGCATTTATCTTGAGCCTTATACAGGTAAACTTAACCCTTATTCATTCTATTGAATATCCGATTCACAGAATTCTTGAGAACACAGCACTCAAAAGTCACTCCATAGGTTTATGAGAGTTGTATTAAATGAAAGATCACGCCTTTCTCTATGCGTTTGTATTTACAAGGAGTTACAATCAATTACAGCCTTTATATCTATGTGAATGTGTTTTTTTTCAATACTAAAAAAAGTCCCAATTGCTCCGACCTAGTGAGACATGGCATCCCCAATTTGGGGATGCTATGGAGGCTGAAAGATGTGCGAAGAGGTAGGACCATGGTTGAGTACCACGTGGCTATTCGTGGCACGATCTGGGTCATGATTCCGGTTCTTTTTAAGGATAAGGCATTGTCCCTATCCTCAGGGTTAAAGACATTTTGTTTAACTGCGATTCCAATTACATGTCAATAACAATACATTTTGAAAACAGTTTGTGGTTCAATTATCACACATACTTAACACGTGTAGTTTATTATTACGTACTTTACACGTGTAGTTTATTATAATTTTTAGAATTTAAATCACTTTCATCTGAAATTTCGGGCTTTTGGCATATGCACTTTACAAACATCGCGATGTCGTTTAATCAGTTCATTTAATAGAATTATTATTCGACGGCCTCCATGGCCGAGGGGTAATGCTCTCGACTACGAATCCGAAGGTAGCGGGTTCAAATCCCGGCGTGCGCAAGTAAATTTCATTTACTTATTTTGTGTTGTTTCACAATTAATTATTTTAAAAATAATATATAGTATATTTGCCCACGTTCCAGAGTGGAATGATTCACCAATTATGTTTATGGTCAATTCTTCCTATAATATCGAGTTTTTCTTTTGTTAAAACTACGCATTTATCGAGATTTAAAGAATGTCATTCGCTGAATGACAGCTGAATGCCTTACTTAAAAAAAAAACGGAATCAGGCCTCTGGTCAATAAACAAGGTTCATGCCATTTCGAGTAACGTTTCGATTCTGAAGTGGTCTTTCACCAGGGCAATTCCCAAAGTATTGGTAAGTACACTCTGGATTATTATCGTGTGGTATGTAAAACGGTTATTTTATTTTTAAATTTAGTCATACAGGATGGTTATCTCAACTTCAACTTAATCATCTAAGCGTCGACGCTACAACTCTTGGAGATTCCTTCCCGTTTTTTGCAAACATATTCACCCCTGCCGGTTTCCCAGTGTCTCTCTCCAGTACCTTAGACCGAAGGATGTCGTCTTCACTTCCACGTCATTCAGTAACCTATGTTAAGGTCTCCAAATATTCTTTCGTCCTGCCGACTTACTACAAGGATTCCTCTATGGTGGTTAGCTTACTCGTGTCCTTTCTACACGTCCTTCCCAGTGGAGTCATCCGTCCATAGAGCTTTTACGCTTCACCAAAGCTAGAAAGTACATTTTGAATATTATATATATATATGTATATTATTCATATTGTCATTAATTTCTTATTATATTTGAGCACAATTTTTAAGATGTAATATTTATATAACATCACGGTGAAAAAATACTCAAGTGAAATTTGAGAAAGAACTCTGATATTATATTACACGAGTGAAGTGTCAATTTCCTTTTGAAATGTGAATTAAGTTGGAATATTGTCAGTGATATGTAAAAAGAGCAAAATACCGTTTCAAGAAAATACGTAATTAGTGAAAAATTAACCCAATTAACAATTATTTATTGCGCAGCAGTTTCGCTAACACCAAACTTACCAATAATAATATTATGTACACTGCCCTCTTCAAATTTGGTGAAATTTCGTACCGCAGTGGGTTGGTATCCAAAATTAGACAATTCAATATATTTTTAAAGTTACAATGCAATTATTGTACACAAAGTATCACGATAAAATAAAATAGATAAATCTTAGATAAATTTAAGATTTTCCATTTTATCTTTTTTTAAATACATCGACTATGATTTTTTTTTTACCACATAGGAGACCCTGAGGGAAATAATTTCCCTCAAGGCCTATATCATCTTTGGGGATGGTGTGTGGAGGCTTCTGATAACGGTTCTGATAGGTTCTGATAACGGTTGTATATTTCCCTCCAGAAATAAAACTCTGATTACAATAAACACTAGGTTATTCACGAATAGGTAACAGGATACATGGAATCTCAGTGTAATGGATTTGGAGGGCCAGAAAGCTAAGCTCCCTCTAATTCAATGGTTATAATCTGTCTGTCTGACCTTGCGAGGTTCTCAGATATCCCTGCTGTACTATCAGGTCGACAGTGCCCTCTATGTGAAACAGTCGAAACCAAGAACAATAACGTCGAACGACGAGATAACCACTAGTTATAATAAATAAATGTTTATTTTCATATAACTCGAGAAAACTGTCTAAATTAGGTTATTATGTTAGCAATTTAAAATAAACATATGTTTTTTTTTAATAAATTGTAGGCATATATGTACGTAAAAAAACACTTATGAAATTCTAACACGTGTCAATTCCCTCATTAGAACTAAATGTCAAAATAAGCGCTCAGCCTTGAATAAAAAAACGTATTCTCCTTTGGAACCAGTTCTTTTCCAGCATAAATATATTTTAGACGATTTAATTTTATGTAAGTACCTACCCTCCTCGCTATTTTATCTTTATCTGAATGGCAACATTAAAAAGTAATATAAATAAATTACGTTTAAAACAAACAAAAAAAAACATTGAGATCATCGAATGGTATACTAGTGGCAGTTTAAACAAATGACCTTAACCAACTAACCATTACGCCATTTCTCTGCAGGGTTATCAGAGGGGACGGAATGCCTCAAAACAGTATCTAGATTCACACTCCTTGCTTCATTCACATTAATACAGCGTCTGATACATACTTTTCTGTGTTGTTTTGTTTTAGTAGTGTTTTTTAAAATTTATTTCTTGATTTGAGAAAAACAAACATTCCCGGTTTAAGAATATACTGAAAAGAAAATCATAATCTCCTACTACCATTAGATTAAGTTAAAGATGTTGCTTCTGTTGTGATGGAGGACTTAGCCAGCCGATGAATTGAACTCACGACGCCTGGGTGGGACTCGGAAGCGATGCCAACTCAGCCATTGGCCGGTCGGTGTTGGCGTATTTAATTCACTCTATCTTATCATGTTATCCAGGGCGTATCCGAGTTCTTCCAAGATCCACTTGCGCATTAGGTTATATTCTCCGGACAAACCTTATTTGTTTGTGTGTAGTACGGTAATAATATTTCTTTTATTATTTTATATCTATAATTTGAATATATTCTACAAAAAGGTGGGGCAAAGTAAGTTTTCAGGTGGGTTAAATTAATGAAAAATGAACCATGAAAAAATAGTTCTCTCTAATCTTACGAATTTATATTTTTTTTTACTAAGATGGTTGGTGGAATGAGTAGAACGGAAAACAAAGGAAAGACGCGAAAGAAAACGTTACAAGCTTTTACTTATTAATTTTGACTACTGCTTCTGTGAAGAAAGAATTAAAATAAAGCAGGATGCCAAAAACAATGGAAATGCTCGAGTCATTATGGAAAATAAAATACCCATGTATTTGACAGTTACTATTCAAGAATAATTGGAGAGGGCTGAACGTAGCTGGAAACATTACAATTAAGTAGCTTTTATTATTCGCTCTTGTGATGTAAAGGCTACGTTTTTCATCTGTTTTTGATTCAGACTTATTTACGTCAAAATAAAATAATGAAGGATCATTAGTTATAAAAATAAATATCTCCAAAACCAAGGTTCTACTAAAAATGTAGTTAAATTTCAAGCCTCGAAAATTTCTGCAAACCCGTTGAATTTAGTAATTAATAATGTATTATGTCTTTAAATATAAATACTCGGGAATTTGGTTTAGCATGAAACGAGATCCATCTCTCTAAGTAAGGGTTTCCACTGAGATGGCTAGGAGCACATTCATTAATATTATGAAGAAAAAAATCTATTCTGTAACCGTGAACTAAGACTGAACTAAGAAGGCAGTTTGAAAATGGCCTTGAACGTCGAAACAGCTGTCACAATAATAAAAACTAAAAATACTTTTAGAAATAAATAATAAATTTGATCTACATTACATTTAAGAGTTCTTCCAATTAAACACAAAAACAATTAATAATTAACTAGTACTTAATTTAAGAATCAGAAGAGTTTGATGCAATTTTTTCTCTATTCTCCTTTATGACATGGAAGACTGGGATTTAGTAAAGGTAAATGCAAATAATGACACCCAAATCCTAACATACTGGATCGATATAAGCCTGTAAGCAAAAATGAAAAAAAAATATTTTCAATAAATAAGTTCAGAACTTTCTCTAACATTGAAATAATTATAAAAGCAGAAAAGGTAACAATTTTTTTTTTAAATTTAATGTAAATAAAATTTAATAATGTTATTTTTAAGTTCTGCAAACATTTTTAGTTATATTATTGTGACAGCTCTTTCGGCGTTTAAGGCCATTTTCGAACTGCCGTTAATCTTTTTTTTTTTTGATTTTACGGATTCTTTCGTAATCCTCTAACTAGCTGGGGCTTATACAAATACCCCTCATGTGTTCTGGCTAACTAGTACTCCGGCACTTTGGCCTTATTACTATTACCATCTGATGGTTTATTTAAATTGACTGAATTTATTAATTACATTTCATGACTAATCCACATTGTGACGACTTATTTATATGATTTTATTTACTCCCACTCCATTCTAATTTGGACGGGTTTTTAAAAGTAATAATGATTTATTATCGGTAAAACCGATTTAGTTGAAAACAATTAAAATTGTGAATTCTGTGAGGTTTTCACATTTATAATGTGTTTCCTCTTATTTAACTGATAATGTTTTCTTAACTGATTTATTTAAATGTATTATATTGTTTTGATAATGTGTACATACTGAGAAGCGGTGAATATAAAATGTTCCTTACTTTTCCTTACAAAACTGTTTGTAACAGATCCTGAATCTATTACTATTAAACTGTTTGTAATAGCCGACCAATCACATGGCTTGTCTTATTAATTCAAAGTATTCTTATATATAATAAAACTTTTATATTCAGAACCAGCGTTTGTTGATCCGTATGCATATATATTTTTATGCCGTAATAATTTTCACTGAAGTCCCATATTCATTGTCTTAGTCCTATATTCACATCTTATAGTTTCCGCACTCTCTTGTATGAGATTTTGAAATGTGCGATATGAAACACGCGTTAAGTTATATGAGATTCTGAAGTGTCTGATACGTTAGGTTTACGTTGTATACAACACTCATCCTTAGTATGAGTTTCTGAAGGCCGAGATGTGATATGCTTATGAGGTGTATTCGTAGAAGTATATACTCGTACGCTTCTCCTTAGTTGTACGGGGTTCTATTTATAACTATCAATCCAAGTTCATTTCAGAAATGTGAGATTTTGGGAAATGAATAAAAAACATATACATAGCTGTTTGTCGTATAAGGTACTTTCCTACCTTATTCTTCCCCTTTTCATTTATCTACGTTATTTCCCAGCACACCAATAGGGAGATTTATTACTTCGGACTCCTGGCAATGGGAAAATAAAACAGTTTTACGTACATTATTCAACATTATTGTTGTGAACGTATGTTCAAGAATATGAAAGAGGCAATCGGGTATAAAAGATACACATTGACCTTTTAAATTAAAAATAAATAAATGAATTAAAATTAACTTTGTAATCACCACTTTGTTAATATATATAGCATGTTTCGAAAGTGTGTTACAGTAATAGTATTCTGTATATTCCTGATGAGGAAAACATCGCTTTCGAAACATATTTATATGTATATATTAATAAAGTGGTGATTACTTAGTAATTTGTAAATAATTTCTTAATAATGACACCACAAAGTGAATACCAATCTTTTGAAGAAATTAAAAAAAAAATATTAATTAGGTTAGGTGAGATTATGTTTTTAGTGTAGTTTTTTGATTATTATATTTTTTAATTCGTACTTTTAATTGCTTCAGATCACTTTTAAAAAGGGTGCCGATTTATACGTGTGTTGATTTATCATGGAACCCTTATGGAAATATATAAGCGTATAACAGGTTGTCTCGTCCTTCTTCGTACCCCAGCTTCATACCTTGCATATATGAATCTAACAACATCGAGTTTGATTCCATCACTACGTTAACCACGATATTTATTGGAGATTCAACGCCGTAGTAACCTTCGCGCAGTCATCACAATTATTTAAGTTTTAACATTTTTTGACAGTGGAGAACTTTTAAATATCAGTGAATAGCTATATTGGAGGGATGTCCAGTGCGCCGATCGTAAAGGTATTTTTGGTTGATCGCGGACCTATTTTAATTGTACTATTTGTTATTCAAACAAGTTAAAATCAGTTAGATCTTATCTCTTCTCCTACTTGTAGTTAGTTGGCGCCCTCGTGGCAGCCGGCTGCGTTGTGTAGTCGCTCCCGATTTACCTTGGAAGGATCGGGAAGTTATTAATTTTCCCGGTGTAAAAATAGCATAAAATAACCGCAATAATTTTTGGGTTACATTTATAAAAATTACATAATTTTAGTGCTGTCGTTTCGGGCTTAAATCAAGTTTATAATAAAAAGCCAAATATTTTGAGTTGAAATCTCCTTCGTTCTTCCGAATTAACGCATTAGACATCGGTCACATCCTTAGAGTAATAATACATCTGGCGGCGGTTGGTCGAACACGTGCGGAACTAGTGACGTGCGGTGGTTGTAAAAATATTGTATACAACCGGGAAGTGAACCCCAACAAGAACACCAGCTGGGGCGAGAACGAGCCTTTACCTACGTCATTGAGATAGTGGCCAAGTACCTCAACAAGCACGACTTTGACCTGATCTGCCGGGTGCATCAGGTGGTAGAGGACGGGTATGATTTCTTTGCCAAGCAGCAACTGGCACTGCAGAGAATTCGATAATGCAGGAGCAATGATGTCAGTGGACTACACGATGAAGTGCTCCTCCGGATCCTGAAGCCGGCTGACAAGCGCCTGGCGTACGTGCAGACGAACATCAATCCGACCCCTCACGCCACCAGGGGCGTAACCAAGACAAAGAAGATTTTGAGGCCCTCTGGATAAATCCCACCGGCCACCATCCTCCCCCGCCGCTCCACCCTTTTAAGAGTGTTCTGTGTTATTTATCCTAAAAATATGGATAATAATTCTTTGTCTTAGGTTAAATACATTCTTGAATATAATGGAAACAGTCACTCTATCATTTGTATTAGCGTCTTGCAATATTAAATACATTCTTGAATATAATGGAAACAATCACTCTACCATTTGTATTAACGTCTTGCAATATTAAATACATTCTTGAATATAATGGAAACAATCAATCTATCATTTGTATTAGCGTTTTGCAATATTAAATACATTCTTGAATATAATGGAAAAAATCACTCTATCATTTGCATTAGCGTCTTGTAATATTAAATACATTCTTTGAATATAATTCTAACTTCATCTCTATATGGTCCATAACAATGCAATGATTTTGGCCTGTCCAAAAAAAAAAAATAAATAATAAACTATTAGAACAGACGTAATATAAGAATAGGAAGTAATATTTTGTACAGCGCCCCTGAGGTGATTGCCAAAAGCTAAAATTATCCGATTATTATTATTATTATTGTATAATTGTATTTATTCAACAAAATATATTAATTAATTTTTTAAAAACATATATTAATTGGATAAACCAAAGCTAAGTCCTGTTTGGCGACATTTATCTTTTCTTCGGAAGGTTTTTTCAATTTGGACGAGTGTTTCAGGTTAATACTTTATTTTATAAACAATACCACAGTCACCATCTGCCTGAAATTCTTGAGAAAGATGTCGACAGACTCGAAACCTGCACCCTCTGACGTTTATCAGTGCAGGTTCTCGAGTCCTGCCTATGTTTTCCTATTCATTATGTCATAAAAATAATTGTTACCCTTTGCGCTATGCACAAAAATCTTGTCTTAAAAACTTTAGTTTATCAATTAATAATAATTATTGTTTATAAAAATAATTGTTAAAAAAATATACTTTGTTTACACTACTTTATAACGTATAAAATATATTAATTAATTAATAATGACGCAACAAAGTGAATACCAATTCATTGAAGAAAATATAAAATATATTTTTCAGTTTTTACTAGTACAAATGAGTAATTCCAGCAAGTTTGCCAAAAACCAAAAACATATTACTATCATAACATAATGCAATTTTCACTATTGCAAATAAAAAATCGAATCCGGAAAGAAACAAAATTGAAATACATTGTCCATGAAAACTATGATGAAAATTATCTGCCCGGTGCTGAGATTCTTAAAAATAAAGCGAGACAATTGATATTGCAGTTGTCTTGTCAACAGACTTTTCACGTCAAATTTAATGAAAAATTCAAGTCAGCTACCGTGTCTTCTTTGCTACTTTGGTAGTGGCAGATGTTTTAACCGTGTTTACTCTGAAACTACTTGCGAACCCCTACCTCTGCAAAGTCTACCGTCAGTGGTCACACACTGTTCATTAAATCGGATGACGATGTCGGATGCTAAATCACACAGACTTATAGAAGAAGAAATCTACTTCTATTCCAATCAAAAAAGTAATTTTCTAACTTGAATAATTTTAGCAGTGATACTCGTACATACATGTATTATTGTCTTTAATTCGCTTTTTTGTTTCGTTATTTTTATGTGTATAAAATATCTGTTTTCAAAACACATAATTGTAATTGGGTTTTTTATTGTTTTCTCGTGACAAGTGATATCAGTCGATCGTCACAATTTTTTTTACTACTAATCGCTCTTAGAAAAAAAAGTGGGCACCCCTGATATATTATAATTTATATAACAGAGTAAGGAATGAGGATAGAATATAATTAAGATTGTTATCGAAATCTCAGTGTTGACTTGTGGCTAAGGCTCGGGCTCCCCGGAGAGTAGTAGACTGTTATTGTAGAGCAAGTGCAATGAGAAACTTCTATATTATAATGATGTACAGTTCAGTGGGATTATAAACCTCCACGGCGTTCATGGGAACTTGGTATTGCTGTTAACTTAATCAGAACCCGCGCGGTTAAACATAATTATTTATGTTTATTAGAATTCGTAGAAAGAAAGTTCTCAGAGAGCAGTGGTTGAAGAAAAAGGTCGGGCGAGATAACGCTATCCTATTTCAATTGACAAAAGGGATTTTACACAATTTAAAATTGTGAGATTTTTTTTTCTGTTTAAACCCACGTTTTTTGTAATATTATTTATTAATGCGTAGTGCGTTGTGCAATAGAGGTGAGTAAAAAAACGTAAAACCGTTTTTATGAAAGCGTTTAAGTTAGGAAACGGTTGCAACCGTTTCGAGGATTTTAGAAAAACCGTTTTAAAAAATCTGTAACTACGTCTCCAATAAACCCGCGCGAAATGATTCCAGTAGAGGATAATTCGCTTGAGAATTACGCACGAAACATTTAAAACAGCTCCCCGCAACATTTACTAAACTCGTAACCGTCGTAAACCGTTTGAAAACGAACGCTTTCGCGTGAAACGCTTTTTCCCGACACCCCGTTTCTGACCGTTGCGGCAAAACGCTTTAAAAATGTAACTCCCTCCCGCAACGCCCGCCCGCAACACTAAACGCGAAATGCCGAAACCCGTTACACATAACGCTTTCTTGTAAAACGCTTTCTCGTGAAACGCTTATTCGAAAAACGGCTTCGAAAAACGGCTTCGAAAAAATTAAACGCCCGACTGCAAACGCCATGCGATATTTGCCGTGACCCGTTGGAAACAAACGCTTTCGCCGCATCGTTCACCGCGAAATGTTGTAGTTTAATAATCACGATAGAATGGTTTCCAACGTTTTCGAGTTTGGGAGCTACTTTTTACCTTAATTTTTCGTGGACATCAACTTCTAAAAATAATTTTATAAGGATTTTAGCTGTTTTTTTTGTTGTTTTAGTATTTCGGAACTGCAGATAAGTACGAATCTAGCAAAATTAATTTGTCCTACAACCATGGTATTATTTTTATCTTTCATGGTTATAAATTTAAATTATGGGAATGATAATTATTTTCTCCGTAATTGTTAAGATTAAGAAAGGACTCTTAGATGTTGAGGGCACGTTGAGCGGATGACCGAAGAGAGGTATAAAGAGATTATATGGCGTGGAAGATAATGGTATAAGAAGTCGGGGACACCCGAAGAATATATGACATAATCAAGTGAATCAAATACATACTGGAGTAGTATAGTATGATATATGAATGTGAATGAAGCAAGGAGTCTATACCGAGACAGAGTTGTGTGACGATCTATCCTCTCTGCCTATCCCTGCTGAGCAAAAGCATGATGGTTAATTAGTTAGCGTAGTAATAAATGCCGTATATTCGCGTATAATATCAGCCGGGGTATCTCGACTTGAAAGAAGAATGTAAAGTGATTTTTAGACTAGAAGAAAAAAAATAGTGTAATGATTGTAATGTACAGAAACGGCAGACCTACTAGTGATAAAAAAATATATATTCTCAAGCAAACACGGTTCCTTTTGATGCGATCTCTTTTCCTTTCGTGGGTGCGTACTTCATCGAGTGCAATCCATCTCTGAAGTACAAAGAAAGTGTTCATGAAATACAATATAATGAACCACCACCAGCTAATGTTAGTAACGTAGAAAAAAGGTTAAACTATTTATCGTAGTGAATTGTGGCTCATTAAACAAAACGTTCTAATTTTTACTATTCGCCTTTACTTAATCTGGCGAGGTAATTCAAACCCGAATGTTTACAAAAAAGCCAACAGATCTGTTTATGGCTTGTCTCAAGTAAGTAATAATAATAAAATGTCGCAGATAATCAATATTATCTTTCCAAAAAGGGCCCAAGCATTTTGGTAATATCAAATATGGCACCGGGAAAATAAAAATCTTCGATTGTTCAGTGCCACATTTTAGGTGATATCGGAATACGCAAGTGCTTATTATTGTTTCGATTTTTAGATCATTCTGGAAGATTCCTTTTTCAATCCATACATGCAGTCATAAAGTGTATTATTTGGGGAGATTTAATATTTGAGCATTTTGTCAGTTTAGTATGCGAAAAATTGTCTTAACGCGAACATTGACAAGCGCCGTCGTTCTTCGTTCGGTTTTATAATTTTTTGTTATTATTATATCAAGACTATTTTACCCACTTCTATAATGTCGTCGCATAAACGCTTAGGTTAGTGTTCTATGGACACATTTCGAAACTGTTGGGGATGATTTGGCCTCGTGTAATATATGTAAGACGCGCATTTCATTTAAATCTACTGTGTCTAATTTGAAAATGCACCTAAAGGGAAAACATCCCCTAGTACATTTAACTTTGTTCAATTCGGAAATCTCCCGTCGGCAAAATGTGATTCTTCCGCTGGCTAGAGTGGCTAGTCAAACTATAACCGAAAGTGATCGAACAAGTGTGAGTGCTTCTGAATTATCAGCTCAGCCAGTTGAAAAAACACAGGTGGCTGGCTGGCCAGCAATTCAGGTTTTTCTCTTGGAAAAAAGACACAGCAAAATATGATGTCTTTTATTCCAAAAACACATTAGTTCGCAGGAGAAAAAACAAATTGACGATTTGGTTATGGGCCTCTTTATAGAAGACCTTCAACCCTTCAGCATGGTTGAAGATAGTGGTTTCGTCAAATTGATGGCTGGTTTAATGCCATCATACACTTTACCCAGCAGAAAATACGTGTCAAATAATTTGTTGTCATTGCATTACGATAAATGTGTTATAAATGTGTATAAAAGTTGTCGACTTGTTAAAAACTGAGGCAACGAGTGTTTGTTTAACTAGAGATCTTTGGTCTTCTTCCACGACCGAGAGTTACATGGCTATAACGGTACACTTTTTTACGAACAATTTTGAACTTCAAACCGTTTTACTGGGTTGTGCCTCTTTTAGCGGGCCCCACACAAGTGTAGAGTTGGCTAAATAATTAAAAAGGATCGTGGAAAAGTGGGAGTTAGGTGGAAAGGTGCTAGTTGTTGTGTCCGATAATGCATCTAACATCAATGGTGCTATAAATGACATTCTCAAGTGGAAACACTTTGGCTGTTATGCACATATAATAAACTTAATTGTTCAAGATGCGTTAAAAATTGTTTCAGATACAACCAATAAATTTAAAACAATCGTTAGACATTTCAAAAAAAGTAACCTGTCTACTGAAAAATTATTAAAATATCAATTAAATTCGGGAGTTGTACAACCAAAGAAGTTACTGCAAGAAGTTCCGACACGATGGAATTCAACATATTATATGTTAAAACGCTTATCGGAGCTTCAAGAACCTGAACAATGTACGATAGCCGTAATTAACAAAAATCTACCGTGTCTTGCACCTGAAGATTGGAAACTGTGCAAGCAATTAATCGAGATTTTGGAACCGTTTGAGCAGGTTACGAAAAACATCAGCGGGGAAAAATACATGACTGGCAGTCTTGTTATGGTTTTAACATCGGGCCTATTGAAAGTTTGTGAAATTTTATCAAAAGAAATTTTAGGTGCACAAGCAAAACAAGTCTTGGCAAAATTAATATTAGGAATAAATGATAGATTCAACGACATTGATCAAAATGAATCCTTAGCATTGTGTACATTATTGGATCCGAGATTCAAAGCGCGTGCATTTAAAATAACGTCAGCGGCTGAGAATGCTAAGATGAAAGCTATCGATTTAGTCATTGAACTCTTAGATGCAGAAGCGGGAGAAGTTAAGATAATACCACAATGTGTTAATATTACCCCCACAAAACGTCGCGAACTATCAATTCTATTTGACTTTGATACCGATTGTGAACACCATAGCATCGCCAGTTCCTCGTCTTCCAGAGCATCACGAGAAGTGATAATGTTTTTGGAAGAGCCCTTATTGCGACGACAAAATAACCCATTAGAATGGAGGAGACAAAATCAATATGTGTACCCCAATCTATCCAAAATATTCCGCAACAAATGCAACTTCTTGGCGACGTCAGTTCCCTGTGAGCGAATGTTTTCAAAGACAGGATTAATTTTAAGTGACAGAAGAACAAGATAAAAATCTAAAAAAGTCGAGCAACTGATGTTCTTCAATATTAATAAATTTTGAATCTTTTAAAACTCATAAAAATAGTTAACTTAAAATATTTAACCCAAAAATAAAGTGATGTAATAATAATATAAATGAATGCTGCAGTACTAATATTGAATCTCAGTTGGCCGTTATTATAATTTAAGTATATAATATTATCAGAGTGTGTGCTTACTTTTGTGGCCTTATTTGTGATTGAATTTATTTTAAATTATCGCTAAAGTTGACCCCAACCCCGTCCTCACATTTTGGTAAGTTCATATATATATTTGAATAGGAAGCCATGAAGCCTATGATTTATAGTATCTAAACAACCTACATATATTACTTTTTATCATTCAACGCAATTATAACAGACGATAACTTTTATTTATTTTATATTTATGTATATGAAAAAAAAACGTTATTTTTAAACGGTTTCTAGAAACCGTTTATTTTGAGAAACCGAAACGGTTTCGGTTATTTTGAAAATGAAACTGAAACGCCCACCTCTAGTAAATACCTAGAACGGATTAGAAGTAATTTATTTATTTTTGAATTTTTAATTATTCATAATTTTTATTGAGATTTAAAAACCTCATATTAATATTTAATCATTGTAGAAAATAATATTAACATAACCTAAATGAAACATGAAAACTGAAAAAAAACGCCAGAAAATAAAAAGATTTCAGTCATTTCACATAGAATTATGCGCTTTTGTGCTGGTTTTTTTGTTAGCCGACCGAATTGGTGAACCGGGATGATAATAACTTGTTCGATATATATTTCACAAACCGGAAAAACGTTCCAGTTCAACCCAAGACTGTTACTGGCAAAGTTAATTAATTTGTAAGTTCGCATCACTATGTACTGCACCCAAAAATAAGTACTTTGCAGGTTTCTAATTAAAGAAATACTACAAATAATTTTTCTGTTAATTGTATACGCGTAATTAAAAATAAATGCATAAGGTTTCAAAAGACACTAATTATCAAATCTTATAAAATTCTATATGAAGTACGTACTGTAATTTTTGGTAAAACGTTGCTATCATTGATTTTCAGACGGCACCTGTATTAAGAAATTTTGGGACGTATTTTGTAGAATTTAATAATTACAATTTGAGAGTTTTTGTCTTTTGAAACCTTATACATTTTCTCAACTACCCGCGTAAAATTTACAGATAAATCATTTGCGGTACTGCTTGACTTAGCAACCTGCAAAGAGATGTCTATGGCCATTTTTGAGTGCTTACCCTTAATCTATTATTTTTCTTATTTTTTTTAATTAACTTTTTGCATAATATTACTTTTTTTTTTTTAGTTTTCTCGACTAATTTCTTATTACCTATCTATTCGTATATAAACATGCTAACAAATATTCTTATTTTTTTTCAATATTAATAAATAATGTTGAATTATTCATGAAATTCCACAGGAAAATCATTATAAACATGCATGGCCTGTACATGAATACTTTTTTGTTGGTTGATTAAGATATTATTTATTTTTCATCAATAGAATAAATATTAAAAGAGGCATCGTAAGAGCAAATAAAATTACACTTTAAGCGCAAATTTCCAAAAAAATAATTCTATATTATTCCACATTCTTAACTGGGTTTAAAAAATGTTTAGAAAAGTGTAATTTAACATAATATATTTTTTTTCGATTATATACTTAGGTATTTTAGGAAAATTACACTTCACAACTTAAACGATTGGCATTTTTTTAAAAATATACCTGTACTAAAAAACACGTTTAATGCAATTTTATTAGTAAACAAGTTTAGATAATGACATGTTTTATTTAATGCAGTCATGACATTATATTACGGAATACTTGACACCTATGTGGAGTATATTATGTATATTCTCAGTAAAAAAAATAAGGAAAATGTATGCACAAACATAAACACATATTATGAAGGTAATTTAAGTTCATAATTTGAATACTCACGTCCAGGAAACCTGCCAAAATGATGCTCATTGCTGGATGATTGAAATTGTTAACTCAACACAATACACTTCTTGTTCTAAGTCTAAGGGCTCAGGTACACCTTACACCGCGTACCGGATTAGTGGGGTTTTATTGCACTAGGTAGGTACTATTAGTAATACAAACAAACAAAAAACTACACGAAAGTATTTACTATATTTCTTACCATGAGGGTGAATTTCACGTGTTCTCTGTCCATTTGACTAAATCACTAACAAATTAAAATAATACGTTAAAACAGTCCAACGTCTCCACAGGTAATAACTAAAATTCGACCACAAATGGATGAAAGATAAGAAATGTGAGTAATCGCAGATATATTTAAATCTTTTGTTCGAGTTGTGGGTACCTGTTTAGGTTCTTACTCACAAACATCCAGATAAGTCAATAATCTTATCTGTTTCCCGCTTTATCTACGGTCTTATTTTTCAAACTGTTCTATTTTGCGTCAAACTTTCGGCGCGAAACAATTGTGCACTGAATTTTACGATTTTTGAATTTGTCGCGGGATAAATTTCGTTCGCGCGGGAAACGTTCTGTTTTCGGTTTGTCCGGGAACTGTCGCTAGTGCGGTGCGCGCCGACCAATCGACAGTCGACAACTGAAAACGAATCGACATGGGTGCTCGGGTCGCGACTGGAAGTACCTACCTTACAATATACTACTTGGTAGGTTATCCCACTCCACGGGGCAAGCGGACGACCACAATACATCCTTATACTATTAAATAAATATTTATTGACTTGATATTCTTACAACACTATTAGATACATAAACACAAATTACAGGTATATTATAAGTAACAAATAAAAGTATTTGAGTTAGGAGTCGCGGGTTCTATTCCCGCTGGAACGCAAAAAGAGAGCTATCGGCCTGCTATGTGCAACCATCGTGACTCCAATGACATTGCAATAGCACCACAAGAGCGCCTTTGATTTGATTTTCCCATAAAAAAAAGCGCTATAGAATAAAACAATTTGGTTTATTATTATCTGCTTCGAAAATAAAAACAATAATCAGATCATTCTACCTCCGCAGAACATTAAAACAAATATCGTTTAAGTATATGCGTAGGTTAATATAAATAAATAAATTAAGGTACCGTAAGTTTATTAATTTTAGAAATAAAAATAATAAAACTAATCATAAAATAGTTAATAGTACGTATCAAGTAGATGGTAAATGTTAAGTATTTAGAAATAAAACAACCAATTTATTTTTTTACATACATTGTAATCAAATACATAATATGTAAATATGAGAGATTTCTTAAAATCACATTGAATATACTCAGTTTTGTAAGACTTATATAAAAAACAATCATAAAAAAATAACTTGAATAATTTTTCATTTATTTTTAAACTTACAAATCGTAGAAATCGGTGTAATAAAAAAAAACGCTTAACCATTGACAGATACCCCTAAAGGGAGTAACACTCAGCATTGAAACCGTGGTTAACAAAAATGCCAATATCCAGGTTCTTCTAATCTCTATTCTATCTTCACCCCTCTGCTAAAAAAATGGGTGACACATTTCCACGACTCCGGAAAATTGGTTCGTTCTGTGACTCTCACTTTTACGATCTGTTCTATTGTTCGATTAAGGTACCCCTACTCGCAGAAAATTTAAAAATTGCACGTCTTCTCGACAGCCCTAGCATGGAAGTAAAATGAAATCAAAACAATAACAAACCAATGATGACTTGATCAACGCCGACTTTGGCATATAATGTTAGATTCCCGCCATTATTCTGTTATCAGACACTCAACGTCTTCACGGGTCGTCGGATACACGCCAAATTGAATGATGTAAATAAATTACAATGTGAGAAAAGGAATGGGTGGCGGAAATTATTAATAATTGTAAGTCCTTTGAACTTCGGCATTTATGGTAGATCGTGGTTAAGTATTAATTAAAATCATGGTCTAAAAACTATGCTTTGGCGCATGCTTCCGACCTAGAAAGCGGGGTAGCATGTTACTTCAAAATTACTAAATTATTAATTCACCAAATTATGGAGTAGTCGGTAATAGGCCACTTGAATCACTTTTTTTTCCTTATTGTTCAGTTAAGCTAAAATTCTAAGACATTCTGTATATTTTTTTATTATTTTTTAATGTATTTTTGAAGTCGTTGCGATTTTTTGAAAATTTCATTCCTCAATATCGGACAATTTTTTTATAAACTGGAAAGACCGTAAATAATTTATGAGTGTGAAAAAAAAATTAAATAGCCAAAAATAATTTAAAGAAGAATTCCACACGACTGGCAGAGGAAAATAACGTATTAATAGGCGTATTAAAAATATTACATCTCGTAAAATTATTTTTTTCGTTTATTCATATTATTGATCTTTATAAAATTCAACGTCATTAGAAATAACTGTTATACTGAATCCAAATATTTTACAATAAAATCAAAATAAAGAAAAATCACTACAAAGTTTTTAATTAAACGTGTTAAGTACAATGAAGGTAAACACGAAAAGGGGGGAAGGTTTAATAAAAGCATGAAACATATTAAAAACTAGTAGGAAGGATCAAATCGTCTATCTAAGAAACATTTTCAATTTTCAGTAACACGATTTTTTAAGCCGTTATAAAATGCATGCAAGTGGCCCATTGAAGGTATTTTTTTTTATTTAAACGTTTTGGAATCCATATCAGTTATTGACAAAGAGTATGAAGTTAAGATGCTTTCAACATGGGGTGAAAAAGGAGTGACAGAAAAATACGGAATGCCGAAAAGTGTAATAATGTTAGCATACTTAGTAAATTTTCAGTATCTGCCATCCACCTCATTCCTTTCCTTACTTTTCCCTCTTCCTTCCCTTCCTATTATTGTTATATACATTTGAGGATAATTGCTATAATTTAAATTTAAAACTTCATACCACGCGGAAAACGCCATATCCTTATTTTAACTCCCACCAAGACTCTGGGTAGGTTGGAAGAAATTGCGTCCTGGCAACAATCCCACCTTTTAGATGACCTGTCTATATGTAATTTTCGAGTATATAGTATGTATGTTTGTTTCATTATTACGCATTATCTCAGTGCTGGAACGGGTTACGGGGTCGAATTAACAACAATAAAGTGTAGTATTTTAACCATAGCAATGTGGTATACTTCAACTTGAACTCCACCGGAGGGAGCAAAGGGTTAGATTTATGTCAAAAAAACGAAACGTACTGGGAACAAAGAAACATTTGACTTCAATTACAAAACGTTTAACTATCAAAGGGGTAGGGGTAGGGTGGAAGTAAGAATAGTTATAACAATTATATTATTTCCACCTTAATATAATAGCCAGTTTACTAGGATTCACAACCTCAGCTAGTGTGATAATAATATGGTTCGGTATTTCAGTTGCTTTTTAAGCTCGCTATGAGAGATTCACGCTCATCTAATTGTCCCATGGTAGAAGTAGAAACACCTACTGGTGACAGTACACTGAAAAACAGGCCTATGGTATATGCGCCTGGGGCGCGTTTTATTCCCAGACGCCAAAATGCTTCGACCCTGCCCTGATGACGAGTTGGAATTCTATATTACTCCTGTAGACGGTATACGAGTACACTAAGAATTCATCATTTTATAATATTCACGTATAAATTGTAGTCTTTTAAACATCACTATCGCATGACATATTGTCCCGTTGGGTGACATTTATAATAAATACTGTAAATTATTGCTTACATTGCGAACAAGGGCTCACTCGAACAGTTGTGATAATCTACCCACTTGACATAAAATTTTAAATGTCAATAAAATGTTAAAACGTGTATTCATAAATATAGGTTCCTACTTTATCTAATTCTAAGGTCTATTTCATAGAACGAAAAAAGAAGGCGATTCAGTATTGGGCTTTTTGATAAATAATTGGAATAGTTAATTGTTTTTGTGTTTAATTCGTAGAACTCCATTTAATTTTTTTTTTAAATTTTATGTAAATCAAATTTCATAGTGTTATTATTAAGTTCTTATAATGACAGCTGTTTCGGCGTTTAAGGCCATTTCCGAACTGCGGTTAATCCACATTGTGTTAAATTGTATATGTACTCCCACCCCATTCTAATTTGGACGGGTTTTTAAAAATAATAATGATTTATTTTCGGTGAAACCGATTTAGTTAGAAAAACTAAAAATATTTGCAGAACTTAATAATAACATTATTAAATTTGATTTAAATAAAATTTTTAAAATAATTGGTAGAGACCTGAGAAATTTGCGTAACTTTTTTGGGAAAAGTGATGGTATTTTTCGGTGAAATTTGAGTTATTTTTGAAGAAATTCGCGTTATTTTTAGGTAAATGGGTAAATTTTTCAGCAAAAACTGGTGTTTTTCAATAAGAGTGGTGGTTATGTCTCCTTTTTGGTATTTTGAAACCGAAGTGTTGTATATTTTTATATAATTTTTTTTTGTTTTTTGTGTAAATTTTTTTTTTATGTGATACCTCACAAGAGACCCAACTGCTCCCAACCGTCTGGCGCCAGTGAGACTCTGGCATCCCAAATTGAGGTATGATGATAGGCTGAAGATTTTGAGGAGGGAAAGGAGATATTCAGATCTAGTCACCAAACACGGCTAAAGCCATTTCAAGTAACGTTTCGTTACTCAACGGTGGTCTTTCCCCAAGGCCATACTGAGAGTATCTACCACTCTGGAACGTGACGTTAATACACTACATTTTCTTTTTAAATGATTAAATTGTGTTATTTCACAATTTAATCAAATATAATTTACTTACGCACGTTAAGATTTAAACTGCGACCTCCGGATTCGTAGCCAAGGATCGTAACCACTCACCCACGGAGACCGTCTGCGGCGTTTTCGGCATGAAGTTAGCTGCGTTCGATCTTATGACTATTCAAGCTTAGACAAAGAAATACTTAGAACATACAATGTTACTTTCTTATTTTAAAATACCAGGAAATCGCATAAAGATACGAAAATCGCGGTTGTTTACTCAAAAATTGCCAAAGTCGCCTGAAAGTGGCGAAATTCACATTTATTGCATAAAAATTCGCATTATTGTAAACGCGAAATTTTCAGTTCTCTAATAATTGGGCATTCTCTCGCACAGCCCGTTCTCACTGATCCATTTTATATATTCTATAAAATAGATCATTGAATAGATAAGGTAGGACGACCCAGCTTAACGAATCGACGAAATACGGTAAGATTAGAGGAACGGCTGCGCGGCTTGTTTCATACAAAACTGAATTTTGGATTTGTGTCCAAAATTCTCACCCGAACTGAATGATCTTTTTTCATAAAAAGGTACAGCAAATATTTAGTACGGGTTAGAAGTATTAAAAAAAAATATATCTAAAATAATGAAATATAGTCCATTACATATATCGATTTTTCACGATTTTAGAGAAAACTCTAAAAAAAGCAATTATTCAAGTGTGATAAAAAAAAAGTTGCCCGTATTCTATGAAAATATAATGAATTATAAAATAAAAAAAAGATATTAAAATAAGCATTACGGCGGGCTTAAATTTTAATAAAAAACTTTTTTTTAATACATAATCATATTTACATATAAAATCTGACAATTAAAAAAAATATCATTAAACCGCAAATAACTTCTGAAGTTGCCAATTAAATTATGAAAGATCGATTTCTTTAACGGCCTATATTTCATAATTTAAAATTAAAATAAATAAAATACTAATTCTGATCCGTAGTAGATATTTAGTAATTCAATTGAAAAAATAAATTGTTTTGATGGGTATTTTGGCATCAAATCGAAAATCAAGTTTTGTATGAAACAGACCGCGCAGCCGTTCCTTTTAATATTTGAATATAGTATAATAATCACGAAAACGATATTTAGTAAATCACAAATTAAAGCATAATATGTATATATGGCAATATTAATAAAAAAAAAATAGCGAACTGAAATACCGGTGGCAACTACTAAATATGAATGGAAGATGAGGAGGGTAGTATAACAAAATACTCGGAAGATATGCTTACAATATTGTCGGGGGTGAAAGTCCTACCAATATAGCCCTTATATTAATAGGGGCCGGTATTCCAGTTGCCTTTTTAGCTCGGCTTAGATATTCACATTCGTGAAGTTGCTCTCTGGTCAACAGGAACCCTGACAATCCAATCTGACTGAACATTCCTGTGCATGCTGGACTATCGGCGCTAAGAAACACCGATTCAGTTTTTTCCGAAAGCAGAAAATAAGTATGAAAAATGTTGGCTGTATTCTACACAGAAAATGTAAATGTGTGCGCAATGCGCATTCAACGGAAGACTTGCTTGTGCTAGTGTCAAAAAAGGCCGTGCCTTTCGGTAAAAATCACTAATGTAGCAATCAGTGCCATCTGTCGGTACCTCTATTAATTATCACAAATTCATTTATTTCATTTAATTTATTAAATAAAAAAATTATATGTCTAGTAATTGGCTTTTAATATGCATACATGTAGCGGTTATTTGTAAATTTAGTGTGGCAGATAATCCCAACCAACATCGGCTAAAGCCAGCAATTTGGCCATCTTAAGCGAAAAATCACTACGTCCGTGGTAAGTTCTTTTTTAACTTAATTTTGGATTTGAGGCCAAAATACCCACCACTCATTTCCGCTGTTTTACCTATTGCCTACCCTGACTAACAACTCTGTGCACGCCACTGGCGATAAAAAGACCGGTACCTAGTCGGAAAGGTTAAATTTGCAATCCCTAACAGTCCGATAATATTATATTAACATTTAAATGTCAATTAGGTTCCGGCGGTTACGCATTTCCGTGGGTCGGGATATGACACGCCAACTATACTTAGATTTTATAGATAGGGCGGGGGATAATATCGATTAAGGCGATTTATTTAGAATTGATAGCAGAGTAATCAGTGTTTTACCGGATATCTGGAAATGACGCAACTGAATAAACAGGAAATATCTATCAGACCTGTCGTGATGATCAGTGGCGGTTCATGGCCTATCTCAGTTGGAGTTCTATCGGATATTAAAAAAAAAACGGTAAGATTCGCTTCACTCGTCACTCGAACCAGAAAATATCACCTAGAATGAGTATATGAAAATATCTCATGTTAATCTTTACCATACGTTTTTTTATGTCTATTGAAGATTGAATCTTAGGTCTAAAGGAATTTCATCACATCGCTGCACCAGCGATTAGCGACCTAGCTACGACAATACAAATCGGCGATTCATTAAAACGTCTGCGACTAAAGAATATAATGTCACAAGTAACAAACAAAAAAGCGTAAATAACAATTCACCCAAGAATTGTTTTTTTTTAAACTTGCCAATGCAATCTACTGACAGTTATTAACTTATTTTGTTAATAAAATTAAAACACGATTATCACAGAAAAAAAATCTGCCGATTCTTGCAATGCATTATTCCGTACAAATTTGGTATATCAAATCTCATAGTCGCTGTGCACCAGGTCGGCTAATAGATTCCCAAGGTTTGGGTGTATACCTCTCTAGCGCCACTAGTGTGAATAGTGTATTGTATGAAACAACAATTTTACTAAATAAAGAATTTAAAAAAAAAAGAGGAAAAAAAGTCCCATATGTGCTAAATTCATAACGTACATATGAAATTCATTTCGGACTCGATCCTGAACAGTATTATTCGTACGGTGTATTTTTTGTTTATTTAAAGGTGGTACATGTTTGTCTTACGGCCGTTCTTTCTAATCCTACTGAGCAACTGTTGAGCTGAAATTTTGACTCAACACTGTTCAAATGCACAAATACGCTGTTTCCAACGAAAATCTCGATTAAATTTACGATCAATTTAGAATATATGGATAAAGTTCCGCTCAACAGAGGACAAGTTATAAAAATTGTCAACAGGGTGAACTGACAAACGTCATTATTGGTTCGCGATCTATTTATCGCGGTTCTAATATTGAATAACAAAGATTTATTTCCGTTTTCGAATGCGAAAACATGTTTTTTGTATATTTTAAATATGAAGACAACCTAACTTATTTTACTTATTATAGGCTACGTTTTGTCTTGTTTTTCACGAAAGAGAAACGTCAAATGTTAAATGTACATCTATTAAAGCGGACGGGCACTATTTTATAGTCTACGAAAGTGGGCGGGCACCTCCTTAGACAATTTAGGATAAAAAATGGCCGAAAACAGGCAAACTCCAAACAAAACACTTGGCTGATCGGTGCCCTAGATTGATCATTCGAAAAGTTGGGAAAAACGGCCGTTATATTCTTATCTTTTCACTGCACAAACGCTCTTTAGAGAAAACCGCTACTGGTAAATAAATGGACAATTCGTAGCTGTTGGTATTACGTATTTACCTGCCCAAGGACAAGTTGGAAATCTAAAAAATCCCATGATACACCGAGGTGACTAACCTATTAGAATATTACCTACAATAAACATTATCACCAAAGGCGGTATTAGACGAAATTTTTTTACAGAACCCCAGCCAAACACTTAAAATTGTAAAAAAAAAAAAAAATTATCTGTTTTATAGTCAGCTTACTTGTTTATATCATATATTTTTTAATAAATCGGTTATATATGTATAGCCAATTAGCCTCTTCCATGCATTTTTAATTGACTTAGAAAAATAGTTTTTGTACTTAAATTTATAATGAATTTTATTAAAAATTAAATTAACGAGTTTTCAGCTCGAGAATTTTCTGTTTTGTTAAGCTTTTTATTTATTTGTACGAAATTTCACATCGATTTTTTAAATATATCCAAACTGGATCGGTCTTCTCAAATTCTAGGTAGATATGACATTCGAAAAACCACTATTGTGAACACTATTTAGCTATAAAATCACTCATTATCAGTTATGTACTGGTTGTAGACCTATATTTAAAAACGGAATATATGTGTTCAATCGTCAATAAAAAACTCCAATTTATCAAAAAAATGCTTCGCTTTCGATATACTAAAAGTGCATTTTTTTACAAAAATTGCTGTGGTTTTGAAAACATCTACGATTAAAAATTGAAAATCCCTTTCAACCGAAAAAAATCGTGCACGTTCCTCATTCTGATGCCGTGGGTAAATAACTTATAATTATTATAATATAAACGAATACATTTGTTTCGAACCACTTACATTTAACATATGTAATAATCTCGACTAGTTTCGGAAGTACCCTTCCCTCGTCAGGAATATATCAACACTAAACTACGATATAAAATAATGATAGATATAACTTAATATCTAGGTGTTGGAGTGCATGTATGAGACGATGTATGAAATTGAATGAAAAAAGGAATGAGTGGGAAGGTGTTGTGTGGCGGTAAAACATATCTGAATATCCCCGTGGAGACATGGCCTGAGGGTCAGATAATTAGTCAGTTGACGTCCTTCCTCAATGGCCACCAAACTCTTTTCTTGTAAAAGTATTACGTACCTGTATAATTCAATCGAAAAGTTAAACTATAAATATCAAAAAGATTTAAAAGTGAAGCCAAGATACAAGTTAAGATCTTAAGTATTTAACGAATATAATGTATGTAATTATAAATTTAATAAATTCCAATTGATAAAAAATGCATTTATGCCAAGGCAGCAGAGCTGCATTTACGTTTTGGCTATTATAGCTTGCGTAGAACTCGTAGAAATCGTAATAGAAGTGCGCTGAGGGCGTGTCTGTGTGCCCCAAGTAACCTCGGTAGATATTCTGACACTCTCAGGATGGCCTTGGTGAAAGACCGCTATTATGAATAGAAACAATGCTTAAAATGGCTTTAGACGCATTTGGTGACATGATCTAAGTAGCCTGGTACTTCCAATGGTAGCCAACCTTCCTTTTCCCCATTTCCTTCCCTTCCTCACTCCCTTCAGACGCACAACAATACCCACTTGGAGATGCCCTAGTCCCACTTGCTCCAGACAGTCGGGAGCAGTTGGGACTCTTGTGAGGTATTCACATTTAATAAAGATTGATTTTTATTTTACTTCCGGTAAAATTATCACATAAATTGGCAAAAATCAGTTTACTTTCAAATCGATATAGATTATGCCTCAATTGATTTTCTGTTCAGTGGCCAGACAATATCATACAATCAATAGAAAATACTATTGATATTATAATATCAGTAATGTAACTTGTCAGTTGATAGCATACGGATTCTCCTCCCGGATTCCGCCTAACTCGATCATTTACCGTTAATCGTATAATAGAGCCGGAAGTGCAGGCAGGCCCACCAGTGGCGGATCAAACCAAATCTCTAAACCCAACTATAATTGCGGGGCGGACAAACCTCACTGCACGACACTGCGCAGAAATATGTTAGTAGTCGTTTTTTTTAATATGAATACCGCACAAGAGTCCCAACTGCTCCCAACCGTCTGGAGCCAGTGAGACTATGGCATCCCCAATTGTGGAATGTTGTGAGGCTGGAGGTATTGGAGAGGGAAGGAGAAGGGGAAGAGGAAGGTGGGGAAATACCTGGCAATTCAGATCTGGTCACCAAACACGGCTAAAAGCCATTTCAAGCAACGTTTCAATTCTGAATGGTGGTCTTTCACCATGGCGATACTGAGAGTAACTTCGACTCTGGAACGTGCGCAAATACGATATATTTTATTTTTAAAATGAATTAATTGTGGAACAGCACAAATTAATTAAATTAAATTTTCTTGCGCACGCCGGGATTTTAACCCGCGACCTTCGGATTCGTAGTCGAGAGCCTTACCCCTCGACCATGAAGGCCGTTATCGTCTGTTATCGTTTTTACCCAATATATATTTATATATTTTTTTAATGAAAACACCGCTCTATAGTCCTAGCTGTGTTTGTGCATATAGCAGTGATTCACAACCTTTTTAGCCTGAGGGCCAATTTATCAATTCTCAATACGTTGGCGGGCCGCGGGGGGCAGGGTACCTACAACTTATTTAACATGGTTAATTTAAATAAAAAATGGATATCTCTATCCCAAAAATTGCATCTCATAACAACTCCTAGTGTAATAGATGACATATAAAAGAATATTTAAAAAAAAAATTATCGCGGTTTTCAAATAAAATTTGATAACATTTTCATATTTTTTGAAACGGTAACCAATTAACTATTTAATATACCAACAAGAGAACGCACAAAAAGGTGCAGGAAAAATTTTCCATCTTCCCATTGTCAAACCAATAAATGCTGTCGATTTTTATCAATCTTAAATTTAAAAGAAATTCTAATTTTTGTCTGCTGACTCAAAATAATAAAGACAGACAAGTTTGTCGCGATTCCCTTTTCGTATAATTCATAAAGCAGAATGGAAACCGTTAAATATTTTGTCAAAGCACCCAAAGAAATCCAAATTATTGCTATAAAATAAGAAATATCAAAATTCACATAATCACTTCTGTTTTCAGAAAAAAATCTTGGCCCAAGTTCAAACCAATAAATGAATGCTATTGATTTTTAATTATTTTATTTAGCTAAGTTGACCGTATGAGGTCCACGGGTCGCGGGTTGTGGATCACTGGCCTATGGCATCCTCAATAATCGGGGTAAGATGAGAGGTTGGGATTGAGAGGAAGGGGAATAAGATTGCGAAGTGAAAGATTAGGAAGATTATGAAGTACCTGGCTATTCAGTTCTAGTTACTAAACACGGCTAAAGCCATTTCAAGCAGCGTTTCGATTCTGATTGGTGATACTGAAAGAACCTATCACTCTGGAACATGCCGCAAAGTAGATTATTTTAAATAAATACGTTTTCATAGAGCACGCCGGGCCTAGAACCCCCGTCCTCCAGATTCATAGCCCAAGATGTTACGGAGGTCGTCAAAACTCACCACTTCCTGCCACGGTCACTTAAAAACCATCGACATTAAAAAAATTGGAGATTTTTCACACACAAGTACGGTTCCATGACAATTAACACTGTATGAATCGACACATTTTTTAATTGATATAAATTTCTTTCAATAGTACAAAAACAAACAAAAAATGCACGAATACCTAAAATAACCGAACCTAATTAATTTATGAAATAATAAAATGTTTAATTAGGTTAGGTTATCAGGGTAGTTTTTTTCGTACTTTTAATGACCTTATATAACTTTTTAAAAAGTGTGAAGATTCATACGTGTGTTGAATTATCCGGTCACCCCCAAATACAACATGGAGGCATTTCCAAAATACGGCCAAGAATCTCCAAGCAATGTAGCGTCGGTAAATAAAGGTATTATTTGACGACTTCATGTCTTTGATCCTAGGGCAAAGCACTATTATTAGAGTGCGCCCCTGACGATGGCAACCAACAGTAGGCGATGGGATATAACTTGAAATTTCGCCGATCTTTGAGGAAGGAAGTGGTAACTTGACCCAATTACGGGGAATAGACGCATTTGTTTGTCATTTTATTGTTATTTTTTAGCACGTTTGTTTGATTACGCGAGTTTGACGATTTATATGACGTTTTTAACTAGACTTCCTAGCAATATTTGTTAAAGTAACGCGGAAGGAAGCTATGAGTAAACTGTGTTTTTATTTTATTATTATTTTAATTTTAGTTCACGTCACATTATAACTATACACATAAAAATGCGTAGGCAATAATAATTACGTAATTATCCAACACTCGTTGTGAAAACAATCGTTAGAAAATGATGTAATCACTCTCGAACTTCATCAGTGTTCCAACTGAAAAAAACTAGAGTTACGGTAATTAACTATACATCTGGAAACAACTTCTAAAGCATTCGAATGAATTTCTAAAGTTTCGAATCATAAATAATCAATAAATTAGAAATTGATACACCTTAACTATTCCTATTGGCTAATAACGGCAAGTATATAAGTGAAGAAACAATTTCAGAAAATCTCACCTCTGCGTGCAATTTGGCGCCCAACGTGGTGCCCGAAATTTGAAGGTTATTTAAAGGTTAGGTTGCCTTGGTAGTTTAAGTGCCTACTTTAAGGCAAATCCCGGTCGCGGTAATAATGATTTATTTTATAGCACCGACTTACATAATTTCTCGTTTTGCATTTTAATAAATAAAATTTAAAAAAAAAACTTATGTTATGTAAACAATAGAAATAAAAGACAGTAACTTTATTTCACCCACTTTTCAAAGATATTTTTCATTCATAGTAATTTTTGTACAGTTTTAAGATTATTTCTTCTAATTTGTAAACGAAAATGGCGCCATGGAAATTAGCCACAATTTTACGGTAATAATTAATAATACGCAATCTGCATCTGCCTCAGTGAGATTAAATAGCGATCCCGTGCAGAAATGGTCGGAAATCCATGGTTCAAAACTGCGATTTATCTAAATGTGGTCAAACCTTTTGGACACTGAACGTGAAAAGGTGGATACATAAATACATACACAATACTTGATTCTTGAGTGGAAATTCACATTCACGCGCGAAAGAGTCCATTTGACTGCAGTGTACGATGATCCGGTCAGTGGCTGAGTTGGTAGCGCGTCGGGTTCCCACCCAGGCGTCGTGAATTAAATTCCTCGGCGCACTAATTCCTCCATCATTTCACAAGCAACATTTTCCACTTAGTGTGATGGGAGTAGGGGATTTTCTAATATTGTCAGGTTATTCGTAACTCGTGAATGTTTGTCTTTCTTCAAATAAAAAAAAACTTTTTTACATAGTGTCTGCTTTTTTTTATACCCAACTTCTTCTTTCATTCACATAAGCATCTAATTTATGTATATACATAATAAATATTTCTGTGAACATATTCTCAATAGTTAAAAACACTCATTTTTTAAGCGATAATTTATTCATGCAAACTTTTAAACAAGTTTCCGAAAAAATTTTCATTCTAGGTTCAGGAAAAAGTTTATTATGACAAGTTTAGTTTAGACAGCCTATGACTAGTTTGTGTATCTTCCTGTTGATAATTTCCGATATAATAATTATTTGTCACGTATAAAACGCAATTCATAAAATATGAATCCGTATCGATTGTAGTATCAACTGACGCAATGGTGAGTGATGGAGAGACCGCAGGATTTATGGTGAAATCGAATAATTTTGTCAGTAATCTATATTTAGTAATAGAGCTATTTATTATATAGTATGCATATGCGGCTCTGCGAATTGAAATACCTATTTCTAGCTCATCCCACGCACTTTAGACGGGTAATTTGGTTTTAGACATTGTTGAGTCAGTATGAAAATGATGTTTAACAAGTATTGGTTTTTCAGAATTTACTCAACACTTAATTAATACTAACCATAATTTTAATAGAAACACAGGAGTGCTTAAGAATTGTTATAATTTGAGCCAAAAAAAGTCTAAAAACAAGAAATTAAAGAACATTTGTCACAATTTATTATATTTCTAATCTACAAGACCGAGCGCGACTGGAAAGCGGTCAGGCTTATAATTGTTACTATAAACCTAATAGCCTCTTTAATATTTAATCATTGAAGAAAATAATATTAACATATCCTAAATGAAGGACGAAACTGGATAAAATGACAGAAAATAAAAAAATTTCAGTCGCACCTGGGACTCGAATCCAGGTTCTCTGCCCATCCGGGGCAACGCTCAACCAACTTAGCCAATGAGACCAGTTCAATTTGTCATCTTCATCGATATCATATCTCAAATTCAAGATTTGTGAATATCCATTTTTAATCTCATATTATTGGCAGCTATCTTTAAGTTAATATTTTTTCATTTATGAGAAAAAAGGAGTAAAATCATATGTGGGTCACCTAATATTTATTTTTTGAATTTTCGTTTTCTATAATTTATTAAGAATATATTTCACGGAAAATCTATTAAAATGTATGCAAAAAAACAATTGGCACAACTCGGGCGGGTAGAGGGCGCTGGTGTAGCATGTTGCCATCAAATATCAAGAGCTATAGGTACTATCATAAAGATGAAATTTGTTGAAACACAATAAATGCACTTTACACATTAGCGTCATTTTGTATTACCTACATGAGATAATTCTGCTTGGTTTAATACACGCCGAAGAAATTTTGGGTGTTGCCAAATATCTGATCCTTTACCTAATAAGTCATATTTTTAACGGGAAAGATTGAAAACAACGACAATTTAATTTAGAACAGGCATGTCCAAATTTTCCAAACCGGCGGCGGACTTGGACAGCCATATTTTTACCCCATTATAACACATTACACCTAAACAATTCAAATGATATTGTAGAAAATTTACTAGTTTGTAGATTTTTAATAGAAAACAGGGAGGGCTTTAACAAAATAATACGTGAATCTATGCGTGGAATATAATCTTAAATTTTTTTATAATCCATGTACGTAAATTTAAACAGCCGTTATAAAATTCCGGCAAGATTCAAAATGTATCTGCCGCCAGTGGTGTTGTAAGTAGGCTGGTCTTATAAACAGGCGTAATTTATTTAATTTATATTGGGTAGTACTTCCCAATCGTTAACATTCACCTTTCCGTTTTCGCGTCCCAATGACTCTAATGGAGGCAACATAGTTCTACTGGTTCCAAACAATGTAATGATAATTAATACTGTGTGGGTTAACCACAAAACACTATTAAAAAACACTTTTATTGAGATGTGGTGTTGCCAAGGGGGAATATGTCCACATTCTTCGAGTGAATCAGAGTAGATAGCTACCTATTTGAATGAGTTTCTTCTGCGGGTTCACCCTTTCGCGGGCAGAGTAAGAACGTTTTTTTTTTACTCTTTAGTTAGGTACCGTCGATGTTCCTATTATAATGCGAGTCTTTACGGCCGGTTCAGGGTCACGGCATTATGTAGTTCGGTACCTACCCCATCTGCCATTTTTAATGGCGTCTTTCTCGCTTGACGGGATTTACAAACTTGAAAAAGGAACAACAATACCTACCCGTATAATATATTGTGTGACGCGGAGAAAAAAACAACTGACCCCGGCAAGCCAACGGGCATGTGGTATGCGTGGGTTGAGAAGAGAAATTGAATGCACATCAGGCCGGTACCTACCTTACTAACAACTGCATAAGATGCATGTATGTAAATAGGTACCATAATGTATGGTAGAATAATTTAATTTACATTATGTATATCCTCCAGTGAATGAGTCTCAATAAATATCAAACTTACAACGATTATACAGGGTGCTCAAAACGCACTTTCAATGTTGACTGCACAAATTGAAAGTGCGTTATACACTACGACGACCTCAGTGGCAAAACGGAAGACTCCTTGGCCCCGGAGGTCGAGGTTTCTAAACCCAACGTGAGAAAAGGGTATTTAATTTATGTGGGTACCTAAACGAAATAAATAAATTACAAAAATAAACTTTTTTATAACTGACTGGTGTTCCCCATTCGTACTTTTAGCAAATATTCGTTTTTTTTGTGTGAAACGTTTTTATTCAGTAGCCAGTTAAACAAAGGACAGGCCAACATCCGCTAACATTGTGATAAAAATCTAACATTGACGTCATTTTCATTTAAAAAATATAAAGAGCATCGGAAATGCTCTCGACCGCAACAGATTTATATGTAGTCGTATAGATGCACACATAATATTATATTCAATTTAAAGGAAAATTCGGGAGAAACAACTCTTGAGGCTGTGCAAGCAGAGGCTGGGCCTGCTATGGACGGATGCCGCTGAAGTAGCGCAGGACAGGGACGCCTGGAGGAGCCTTGTCGAAGTGACGGATCCCCGACCTGAATAGAGTAAGGGGAAGAATATGACATGGATGGATGGAATATGGATGGAAAAAAAATGTTTTAACACCACATTATTATAGTGTGGTTTTAACAATATAAGAGCTAAACGTTTCACCAAAAACTACTGTGTTGAAACAACAAAATCTCTAGAATGGTGTGGTTAGGCGTAGAGAAATTTGTACAGCTTATCAGTGTTGCATTTCTTGGTAACCCTATATGTTCTCAGCTTGCAAAGAAATTTCCATCATGAACCATGTAACATTGAAATAACCATACTTAAAAAAAATTTCAGACGACATATGTTTTTGTTTATTCGTTATTTTTAACGTTCAATAAGGAATAGATTTTTTAAAAAGGGTGGATGGTGAAAGAAGATTTAAGATGGGTACTAGGAACTTTTTTTTTCAGTATTAAATGTAAGCGAAAAGAAATAGTACATAAAAAAGTGTATTTTTATCAGTGGCGTACAGTCGCTAAAGGCTGAAAAGCTGTATCTATCTACCATAAGAAAAACGAACCATAAATATAAATTTAATGGTAAGTCTTAACAAAAAACGGACGATTAAATAAAATAAACTTTTTAAAACCCTATTTCACTTTTTTATTTTTGACCGTGTCCGGTTTCAGCCTTTAACGGCTATCTCCAGACTGCCGTGCCGACTTCAAACTATGTTACCCCTGATACCTAATATTGTATATAACCCATAGTTTAAGAATTAATTATACCAGTCTGCAGAGAACCGTCACAGGCTGAAACCGGTCACGGTCAAAAAGAAAAAAAAATTATAGAGTTTAAAAAAGTGTCCTTTATTTATTATAATGGAATTCCACCATATATTAACAGTTTCAAAAATAATATTTAAAAAAAAAAAACTATTTTATGAAAAAAGGAATTTTTCTATGAATTTGGTATGAAACTTGTTCGCTCATTTATTCTGTTGGTCACAACAGTCGGTAGAAGATGTTAATAAAGCAACCATTTTCAAATATTCAATGCGCAATTTATATCCGAACTTGAATCCACATACAGCCTACCCTTGGTCATAGGCCAATGAACGCCACTGGTTTTGATTAATGGAAAATATTTTTTTTTCTATAGGCTATTTAAAGGCTATCCACTAAGCACTCAACTAAAATTATCGCTTTTACCTAATTGAATAAAATATTTGTAGCATCAAAAATATCTTGACCAATATTAATTTACTACTAGCATCGACCAATATCGATGGCTCCTAGTAATGGCGTTTCCTTCAAATCACCCAAAGCTTATTGAACAATTTGAAAATAGTTCGATCGTTTTAATGACTTGTAATAATAATAATAATATAGCATTTATATAGCGCAGTTTTGTGTTATTTCACTTCAAGTGCGCAACACTATAATAAACTTTAAAACATTGATTGACTAATTCCATTCAGTGGTATTCCTACAGTGTTCCTTTCATATTCTATTAGTAAACATGTTCTATTTATACATTCTTTACATATTACATACATTCTTACTTAGGTACATATTCATTTAATAAAATTACAAAATATTATACAGTAAATACAAAGCGATACAAAAATAACACATTCACAGTGCAAAAATCGCAACATTTTAAGACAGAAGTCAGGTTATGTTCATTAATAACTGATTTTACATAAAAAAGTAAGGTAAGGAGGAAATTGAAACCAAATAACTACCGGAGGTTTGAGAAAATGGCTTTTTACAAAAAAAAATTGAAGAGAAGTTTAAATTTATCGACAGTAGGATTTTTTATATGATTTTGTTTTTAAAGCCTATTCAAATTCAGTCCATTTTTTTTATATTAGTGAGAGCTAGGGGAAGTTTATTCCAGATGAGCGGGCCATTTACACGAAAAGAGTGATCATAGGTATTATTTGTTGGTATACCTATAATAGCAGTGGGAACATGGAGTTAATCAAAATTCATTCATGGGGTCTGAAATCGACTAGACAACCGAATAATCCACCTGTATCGCGCGGAGGATATCGGGGTCGCGGTCTTCTCTGCAGAGACCTGAAAATTTCGCGTTTGTGATAATGCGAATTTTGTCAATTTCACGGGAATAACGCGAAATTGTCAATTTTCGGGTAAATAACGAGATTTGTTCTATTTCTCAAGCGGCTTTCTGGAATTTAAAAATAAGGAAGTAATATTATACATTCTAAACATTTTATTAGCTATGATTGAATAGAAATAAAAAAGGAACGCAGCTAACTTCATGTCGTAAACGCCGTGTACTGTCTTTCTTCTTACTATTAAAACAATATATATAATAATACCTAAAATTTAAAAAAACACTACTTTTCCCAAAGTAGCGTTAATATCACAAAAAATAACGCGAATTTCTAGTATTGCAAGCAAGTTGTGAGTGTGTATCTATTTCAAATTTAACGTAATATCTCAAATCTAATCAACCATTTATTTACACCTTCCTGTTCTACTTTTTTATTACGGATATATATTTTTATTTATTTTGTTGAGAAAATATTGTCATTATGCTTAGATAATGTATCTTCTATTAATAAGCGTCCCACAATATCAAAATAAGCATTTTTAGATAATCAGCCTTGGTAGCAGAATAATTACAAAAAAAATAAAAAAATATGGGTCATGTTAAATGGGCACCTGATAACAATAGAATACAGATGGCCAGACTCAGCTGATAGCGAGAGTCGCTGGCTTTAGGGAAGAGATCACAATGGAGATGCGTACAAAAATAATGTAAAGCCATAAAGATAAGGGCGACATGTTTTCAAAGACAAAAGACCGGTAATTCTATTCAACGAATGCAAAAATGAAGCAACAAAACCAGACAGTTTTATTCCGTAGTTACCACACAGTTCCAATTGCCGTGAGCCAATGAAGAGCCCCGACCAACCCTGAGCCAAATGGCGCCAGGAGTAACTTAAATCTTTTAAAAAATCTAAAAATATATTGTAATAATTTTGCTATTTTCGGTGCGGACTTGTGGAAAAAGTCACGAATGAATGCTGTTGGGAACAATTAAGTAGGTACTTAGACCTTAATTGGCGAGTAAGGGGGTATTTCACGGCATCTGAGTAAACTTCCGAATAGCGTATATTATCTGTTTCACCACCGCAGAGAAGTCAAGTAAATGACTGTTTTACAGCGATTTCAATATCCCATGAATAAAGTTACTTGGCGAGTAGTTACTCAACAGTTTAGTCAGAGGTGACGAAATACCCTTTTAGTGGGACGAATGGAAAATGCATTATTTAAGTTCGTCTTAAAACGTTGACTGACTCTTTTGGTATCTAATTATTCCTGAACCGTACTCGGATTGCAATATCTGCAATTACTTGCACTTCGATTTTTGCACAGTTTTGCTTCCTTCGAGGATCTACTTTTTATCGTTTTGTGTGCACCATTGAAAAATGCGCTCCGTCAGCAACCGGATAACCGCATTGGGAAAATCCATGAAAATAAATATATATAGTTTGGTGACGAATTTAAAAATAACCTATAGATTCAACAGGTTCGATCGGTTCCATGATAATTCAACACATGTATGAATCGGCACACTTATTTAAAGTGATAAAAAGCCATTAGAAGTACAAAAAAATATCTACCTCGAAAACCTGACCCTAACCTAATTAATCAGGTATTTTTATTTTTTATTAAATTAATTTATCATTTATTTTTATTAATGATTAATTAGGTTAGGTTAGGTTAGATTAGGTTTTCAAGGTTGTTTTATATCACTTAACCTAACCTAACCCAACCTAACTTAATTTATCATTTATTTTTATTAATGATTAATTAGGTTAGGGTAGGTTAGATTAGGTTTTCAAACTAGTTTTATATCACTTAACCTAACCTAACCCAACCTAACTTAATTTATCATTTATTTTTGTTAATGATTAATTAGGTTAGGGTAGGTTAGATTAGGTTTTCAAACTATTTTTATATCATTTAACCTAACCTAACCCAACCTTACTTAATTAATCATTTATTTTTATTAATGATTAATTAGATTAAGTTAGATTAGGTTTACGAGCTACTTTTATATCACTTCTGAAATGTGTGCCGATTCATACGTGTGTTGAATTATCCGGTCACCATTGATAGACGTATATTTATATGGGATGTATTAGGATGTACACGGCAAGCTTTAAACAGTGACTCTTGAACTTATTGAGAGTAAAAAATGTAGATGTCATTACGGTCTTCGGGAATTTTTAAAATTTGTTTTTATTTAATTTTTTTTTCAAAATCAATCCAAAAAAGTATCTTGTCACTGAGCCGAGTAACCGCCCAACCTACATACCCGACCTTAACTATCCAATACCTACCAATTTAAAAAATATGTATTTTAGTCGGGAGCCCCAAAATATATAAAAATATATTTAAAAAAAACCTTGGTTCTGTGCAGAAATGGGCGGTCCGTTTGATAGATTCGCTTATCTTACAAACGGACTGCAATCTTTGGAGCACAGACGTCAGGTGGGAATGCTGTCCTTGTTCTACCGGTATTTTAATGGAAGATGCTCTGACGAACTAGCGTCATTGATCCCTTCGGCACCGATGCATAGTCGGGAAACACTCTAAACGCGCGCCCAACATTTGCACATGGTTGACATTTGTAACATGAGAACGGGTCGCTTCTAAGATTCATTCCCGTGTTCAACAGCTCGGCTGTGGAATGATCTGCCGGCCTCTGTGTTTCTTCCATCCTACAACATGGGTCTCTTCAAGACCCAAGCTCACTCCTTCCTATCCTCTAAAAGACCTTCCACACAAAAAAATGTTTTTTTTTTAAATTAAAAAACCTTTGTAACTTAACCTTCCACACAGCTTTACCAAAGATGATATAGGCCTCGAGGGAAATTATTTCCCTCAGGGCCTCCTTTGTGGAGTTACTGTAAAAAAAAGTCGATGAAAAGTCTCCGGAAACCAAAATACCATCTACATTTTGACTCCAAATAAACTCAGAAATGGATGGTAAAAGTTTGTCAAGTATGTCCTGATACATCCTGTATAGGTACGGTGTTTTCGATGTCCAATTCAACATAAAGGTCAGTTATATTTAAAGGTAATTGTTTAATTATTTTTCCAGCTGCGTTCACTGTAAATTCAAAATAAAATAATGAGAATAAAAGTTTAGTTGATGAAAGGGTGTGAAAAATTATTTACATTTCAATTTGTGGGAATTTTTTTGTCGTATCAAAGGACAGGATGATGACCGATAAAATAAACAGTTAAATCAGTGGCATTACGAGAAACTCGCGGACCCTAGGCTTTCTCAAAGGCACGTAGTAGCAATAACAGCGCCGCGCTACCGATAGCGGCAAGTCATTATTACCTCCGCCCCGGGCCCGTTTGTAGCTCTTTACTGCAAACTCCGTTTTAATTCCCGATTCAAGTTTGTAATGATAATCTATAATTAGTGAAATTTTAATCTCGCCAATTAGTTGATCGATAAAATATAGAGATATAATAGATAAAATCGTAAAATTAAATATTGTCAACGGAAATGAATTCGACGAAATCGTTAGTAGTTACTTGTGAATTCATTTTTCATAGATCAACACCTACTTTTTTTTTAACTAACGCAATTATTACTCCAATGACAAAGGTACATCTTGACAACGATTACTTTGCACTAATACCTATAATATAATATCTAATGAAAAAATTTGGACTTTTTTGGGTTCCCAATTAAATGAATATCAAAACACTGACAATAATCGCCTTACATAGGTTTTCCAATTTGTAACGATTTATTTCATAAAAACAAAAACAATGAAGTTTGAATGAACCCAATTGAGAATAATATAGTTGAATTCTATACTATTAACTATTACTATTAATTAATTACTATTAAATTGCCAGGGTTCTCTCTCCTTCGGAAGACGTAGACCTCATTAAACCGCATCCGGTGCAATCACAACCGTTGTGCGCATAAGATAGATAAATAGGGACTAAAGGATTCAGAACTTTGTAAATATGGATATTTTTCAAAACAACAGAACACATCGTAGAAGAATGTTCCCTTCATCAGTTTCCCTATGGTACATCTGTGCTGAACCAAGTGACACCCGATGCTGTCAACTAACTTAATAACCTCAGCAATCCACTACGACCTTCACTATACGAAGAAGAAGAAGTTGAGCAACCAACAACATTACGTATTTAGTTCCCGTTTTCGCCGCATACAAAGATATGAACATCAAGCATCGGTATTAATCACAAAGACTTAACGCACAAAAATAAAAAGAAAGATTTCTTTACGTAATGTTTAAAAACACATTGTATAGTTGTTTTTGTGTTTAATTCGTAGGACTCCATTTAATTGTTTTTTTTTTAATTTAACGTTAACAAAATTGTCGGAGAAACAAAAACTAAAAATACTTGTGGTACTTAATAATACAATTATTAAATTTCATTTATATCAAATTAAAAATAAAAAAAAACTACTTAAAAACTCAATTTATAGGTGGATATAGCAATGACCTTAACTTCGATGAAAAAAACCATCATAGGTATTCATTTGAATTTTACATCTTCAAAAGGCTTCCCTCTGCGCCTGCCCAGACGGCACGGGAATCAGTTACGCCCATAAAAAAAATGCAATGTATGCATTATGTGGTAAATTAAGTATGTCGTTTACCCCGACTTTTATTATCCTCGATGACGCCGAACACATTATTTTAAAACGTACAGTTAATCTACATACTTTAAGGAATCTGTGAGATGAATACTAACAGAAGTTCTCATTCATTTAATGTCTACCACCTTTGACAAGACTGCAGATCTGACAATGATGCAGAAATGAGTTCATTGCGTGAGCGTGCAGAATTGTTCCAACTTCACGGACAACCACTGTCATTACAGCGAACTAGGTTAGGTTTGGAAAGTTTCTGTCGGCTAAGGTAACATTATGCGCATAATTTCGCGGAAAACTGTCCGTGAGTTTTATTTTATCGTACAAACTATTTGGATTAGAACGAGTTATAGGTAGATCCACCGATATTAAAAATAATCGCGTTGTATGCCTTCCGTGATATTGAATATGAAGTTTATAAAAATTGCATCAAAACTATCGTAAGTAATAAGTAAGTTATAGGTACCTAGGTATAAACGCTTCCATAAATATTGCACCATTTTAGGTGAAAATTATATTATTCAAAAAAATCTATACATATAAAAATGAATGTTTGTCTGTCTGTCTGTAGTCGATTTTATAGAAAATTACTCTACCGATTTCGCTGAAAATAGCACAGTTTGTTCGTATTAGTGATGGGAAAGTTTAGAGAGTAGTTTGAATGAAATCCTGTACGAAAAACTGTTGCTAAAACGTTTTAAAAATCCTGTACGAAAAACTGCTGCTAAAACGTTTTAAAATTAGTATGAAAAACATTGAACCCGCCATGTTGTATTGAGGTTAGCCCATAGATATACCACTCTGGTTAGCCACAGATTACATATTCAAAAGAAGAAGGTTTCTTTGGGTAGAATATTTTCAAAATGGAAAACACAAGTAGGTACCTACTTAAGAACTTTCATATTTAGATATATTTTGAAAAAATAAATGTTTGGAATGAAACAAAATTTTTAAATGAATGTACCTTTGTTTAGAGATAGCAAGAGTCATCGCAAGGCATTACTTTCGCTGTCAAATCCATTATGGCACCCAAACGACAATCAAGAATTCACAACCTCATAAATTTATTAAAAATATTTTTTTTAAATCCCTAGCACGGCCGGGAACACATCAGCTAGTTGAATAATAAAAATATATGAAATCCGTTTGTTTGTCTGAAGCAATTAAAGCGCTGGAACGGAGAGCCCTGGCGTCATGAAATTAGCAAATCTTTTCGGTCTGAGACTTCTAGGTTAACGCTAATATTTTCAAATCGCAACTTCATTATTTCTATAATGGGTTATGAACCTAAACATTTTATAAAAAAAATAGATCGGTTGCCATATCGTTTGTTCCATTTACTCACATATCGATTATTGTATATTCTAAAAAAATGTACCTAATAATTGAATAATAATATTTTAAATTAATAAAGAATGGTAGAGCGCCCTTGAGGTGATTTTTCACAAAAACGGCGCTATACAAATCATCCAATTATTATTATTATTAATGCTAAAAAAAAATTTAAAAAATGAAATTATCTGAGACATCTAAACTCGATAAAATATTATATACCAAGTATCTCAAAAATCAAAAAGGAAATTTGACCAATGGCCACCTAATTCGTAAATAATATTCATTTAGTCATATACGAGTAAGTATATATATATTTTTTTTATGAATTTATTTCGACGATCAGTGATATCAATAAAGATAATACGTGAAGAATACCCCTTTCTGCATGTGTCATGGAACATCGTATGTTTTTAACACAAAAAACGGTGATGTTCACACATTTACGCGATGGGTCCGCCATTTAGACGGCTATGACGTCACATCGGCCGTAATAATAAGCAGATAATCATTTTTGCGGAGACTGTTATGACCAGATAATACATACTTACAACGGAGGATATTTTATTAAGTACGGCATAGATAAAATGGATCCATGTAAAACTGTTTTGGAGCTATCATGTATGATAACATTTATTAATCTGGTATAATTTTGTTGTTATTTCAAATAAGTCATACAACGATGTTGCACTCCGATGAGTTATTGATTTTACATAATATTACGTTTTTGAGAGTGCAAAAAACATAGACGCAATCTCTGAAGGGGCTAAATCCTTCACAAACCCATAACTTGGGATTATGGCTTATATTGCGCTGGCAATATTTCAACTCGTCTCTGGGCGCAAAGTGTGCACCAAATGATTATCGAAAAATGTATTTTGTCAAAAACATTTTTTAGGAATTGCATAATAGTTAGTCGGGTATAGAGACTGTTTTTCTATGATAATTTTCGTGTTCTTTACGTTAAAATGTTTGCGTAACTCAGCCAACAACCAATCAGTGACTTTAATATATTGCTAGTAAAAAGTTCAGTGCACAATTAGAGATGATCAAAATTCCTGTCACTAGTATATTGTCCCGGTGACATTGGGGTCACTGGATTCTGGAACTGGTTTGAAAAAATATTTTTACGTGTTGTTTTTTAATCATGTATATTATAAACAAAAATATCGTAAATGAAATCCATAGTCTCCGTTATCGGTAACTGGTTCAAAAAGATGAATGTAGATGAAATAGGAAACTGTCTTTGGTAACCAGAACCGAAGTGACAGATATTTTAGATATCAACCAACACTAGCAGATCTAGCGACCCCTGTCGCCGATGTCAAATTTTTTATTAGTTAACGAAGTCAAGTTATGACATTTTTTTTGTGTTGTTTTTACGCCACAGCGGACATTACCATTAACGCAAGGTAGATTTTTTAAATTAAATTTACAGAACCATGCAAATGACAATATTATTGTAGGTTAGTTTTAAAGCTCTTAATCATTTTTGCAAATGTTGTTTTGTTTCAGTGTCAGTGCCGATAGATCGGCCTTTATTGAAATATAATAATATAGCTTCATACAATAAGATGTGATGATAGAAGTACAATATGGTAGACACTTTATTAGTGTTGTGTACTTTATATTACCTACGAATATAGTACAATAATGACGGTGGAGTATTCCGTAGTTTAGATGGTTAAGCGGTAGAAGGCTCGCTTGCCACGCGGACGGCCGGGTTCGATTCCTAGTCAATAACAGTTTTTTTATTCCCTTTTTAACGTGTAGAATTTGATTCTGTAAATCGAGCTTCGATTCCTATATTCCTATATCCGTTTCTTTAGCGGTATTTAATGAAATCAATTAAAATTTCGAAAACAGACGCTCTCCTGAATCTACTGAAACCGGAAGTGTTGATAAAATTCGAAGATCAAGGTATGCATTTGGAAATATACCGTGTGAACCTTGGCGAATAATTTAATGAAGACAGGCAAATGCGATAACCATCGCCAGGCTGCTAATGTCTTGATTGTGATTTTAGACATCCAATGTTGATAAATCCATTTGTTCGGGGGATATGAACTGTTATTCCATTTTTTTTAAGGGGGGGGGGGGGTTCAATCAGTACCTATGGCGTAAGGCACAAAATATCGTGGAACCGGCCCTGAACAGTAAAATTGCATAAATAACTGTACAGGCTTGAAACATACAGATACAATAGAAATACATAACATCGTTTTAGAAGACGGCTATCAGAGCAGAGTTGGTATCTATAATAAAAAGTTTTCAAAATACCCTTTAAAAAAATAAGTTTTCAGAATACCATTTAGAGATTTGTCCAAAGCGCACACTTGTCTCAATTCCTCAGGCAACTTGTTATAGCTGGTCTAGGCAATATATTCCAATGATTTCGGTCCGTATTTTGTCGAGAGTATTTTTGATATGTGTAGTTTGTGGTTCAAACCACACTTTTAAAATTTATTCTTTGACTATTTGGTATATTTTTTTCAATGGCCTTTTAATGCCATAGGTTATTCATGGGGTTCAGGTCAGGTTTGTTTCCGAAACAATACTCACGACTTATCATTCATAAATTCCTTGATCTATAAATAATACAAATGGTTAGATTTTTTTGTCTTCACTATTCATTTTGCTATCTTGTATTAATAATTAAACTTTTTCTTAAACTATGCAGATATATATTTATGTGTCACTTATGGAACGTATTACATTACCTGCACACCTTCTGGAATAAATAATTATATTATTATTTTAATATTCGAAAAGTTTCTAAAAACTTTTGATAAGTTATACAATGTGTTAAAAGTGAACTTTTTAATCATAGGTATATTCACTAACTAACTAACCATCACGTCGTTTCTCCGCAGGGGTAGACAGAAAGGACGGATAGCCAAACAACTCGATCTTGGCATACACTTCTTGCTTCATTCACTTTCATACAACGTCTCATACATTCTCTCCTGTTATTCCGACTTCTGACATGGCCCGACTAAAGTATTTGATTCACTTGATCGTGCCATGTCTTCCTCGGGCGTTCCCGGCTTCTTCTTCCATTCACATTCGCGTCATATATTCGTGTTACACTCCTTTCCTTCGCTCTACTTGCCCAAACCATCTAAGCGTCCCTTTCATAATTTCACTCATTACGCTTACATTAGCCTTCCATTCTTTACGAATCTAAATATTTTTCACACGATCATACATGGTTTTACCATACATTCGCCTCAGAGATCTCATTTCTGCGGCATTCAGTTAACTTTCATCCTTCCTCTGCCAATTCCATGACTCACTTCCATACATCAGGGTTGGTATCAGCACTCCATTATGGACTACTAGCTTCGCTTCTTTGGACAACTTTTTGTTATCGCGAACCGCGTTCAGTCCTCCGTTAACCCTTTAGGTGCTACCGCACGATATATCGTTCGGATACATTATTGTACTTGAGTGCCACAGAACGATATACGAGTATAGCTCGAGCCATGAAATTCGTCACGCGTTACCCACGGTTCTAAAATTACGTCACATTATTGAAAACATGTGTCTAAAAATAAAAGTAATCAAAAAAAAAATATATATATATAGCTTATCCAGCATTTTTAAAGAATTCATATGGCTCCTAAAGGGTTAATGGAGTTTCCTGCATTAACCCTTCTTTCCATCTCTCGTAAACATACTTCCCAAATATACAAACTCATCGACCTGCTCCAAGTATTCATCATCCATAACTATATTGCACGCTGTTTTCGTCCTATCTCTTTCAAATACCGTGACTTTAGACTTACTTACATTTATCATTAGCTCACTCTTCATACATACTTTGTTCATCCTAGATACGAAGGACTGTAGATCTTCCATACTGTTAGCAATCAGCACCGCATCATCAGCATACAATAGGCAACATACTATCAGATTGCTCATTTTCGCGCCAAAGCCCGCAGACATTACGCAGCCTTGCTTAACACCTTTTGTGATGTCAAACCACTCCGTAAAATCACCGTTTACCCCAACAAATGCAACGCTTTCCTCGTACAGAGACGCGATTGCCTGTATGAGATTCGTATTCACCCTCGGTCAACTCGGTCGTATGCTTTTTACAAAGGCTCAGAAAAGTTTTTTGCCAGAAACACCTCTGAAAGCATACGCAATGAGAAAATCTCTGTAAGCATGCGCAATGAGAAAATCCATGCATCCCCTTCCACTCATAAATGCACCTTGCACATCCCATATTTTATCTTTTGTTTTCGTTGGTACCCTTTCAATCAATATTTGTAGCCCTGTGATTTCAACATTCTATACGTGACCCTTTACCTTTGTATTCAGGCATGATCACAGCCTTCTCCAATCTAATGGGGTGTAACCCTCCTCTAAACACTGGTTAAAAGGTTTGCATTACCATGTGAGAATTACACGACTATCTCCTTTAAAGTATTCAGTACCAATATTATCGAAACCAACAGCCTTACCATTCTTCATACATTTAATCGATCTTTTTATTTCATCCATTCTGATTTTGTTAATATTCACCCCATCGTCATTCACATCTGACTCGCCACTGGAATCACTATCAGTTGGGTTGCTTTCGAAGACCTCTTCAAAGTGTTTCATCCATCTCTCTTTTATTTCTTTTTTCATTCGTCAACAAGCTTTCTGGACCATTTCGGGACTTTTTGACCTTCTTCCAAAACATCGTATTCACTGGATATTTAAAAAATGTACAATAAATAACAAGTTATTAAGATGCTGGATGCAAGAAATGCATCTGTATAAGTAGGTACTGTATTCGACTCAACTCTGGTTTCGATACCTAAATAAAGATAAAATCTAAAACGATAAGGAATACTAATTAATTAGGTATATAACATACGAAAATCCGGAAAAAATGGTGATAGGTACCTATTCACGTATTTCCCGGAATCGTTTTAAAACCAAATTATTAATTCATTCATTTAAATTCCCATAAAACTGGTATTTAAATATGTAATCTGAAATTCCCAACCGAACATTCAGCATCTCAAATTTCATCTCGACTGGATTTCCCGCCTCAAAGTTCTTGTAAAATTCATTCCAAAAACCTGTAAATATGCAAAACTTTGTCTAATCCTGTTGTTCAATTTGTAATATGAAAACTGTTCTGCCCCAAGTTACCCACGAACATTACAATAGTGCTCAACAATCGATGATGATGATTAAACAAAGAATCCTTGCAAAGGTTTTCATTGGCACGATATCACATTATTCACTCACCGTGTATTTATATATGAACAATATAAATATAGATACCCATATTGAAATTCCTGTGGGGTTCCTAATGGATTCCGATGTGAAGGCAGGCAAAGAAACGTGCCTGTATTTGTATACCTACCGTGCGACAAAATAATAAAATGTTAAAGCACGAAAGAGACATCGCATACTCGGAAGGCACCGTGGTCATAAATGACTCACGTTTCATGTTCGCAGAAAACGAGGTCCACGGTACAGGTGAGAATGAGGAAGTGAAATTTAGTAAAAGCAAGGCCCCGCATAAAAAAACTCACTTTTGACATTGAAATACTAACGAAATCGGGGCTAGATGAGACCAGTTTACTCGGAGCTCGGAGACTAGAACATTATTTAAATTACGAAAGGTACGTACTTACCGACTCGATATCATCTGTCAAACATTATTTATTGACATTCTTTTGTTTTGAATTTTAAAACTTTTCCATGTGCTTCTATTTGGTTTTAGAACGGTCTGTGAAATGCTTTTAATTAATCGAAATCTTTTACGATGAAAGTGAAGTGAAACTTGAAACAATATTGTTTATAATCATTTATAATAACGTTAATAACGTTTTATTTCTGAATAAAGTAAGATAATCGAGCACTCGCAAACATAATTTAAATTAGAAGCAGGTTTAAAACTGGTTGTGACACTTTTGATAACAGAAATATAAAAGATAATTATTAATTACTTACAAATCCTTCGTTGATATTGATGGTGTAGATTCCAATATCGGGAGAGGTCTGAATGGTGTTCATTTTAAATGATGATCAAACTTCTTCGTTAATAATTTGTTTGTTCACACGCACTATTAACTAAACAACACCTTTTCACTAAAACAGAAGTTAAGTTTACTTTGAACGGGTAAATATTGGAGGAGAAACAAACAAAAACGAAATGAGAACTGACAGAAGTTGGCGGTTGAATCGTTGAATGGTTGCGCGAGACTGTCGACAGGTGCCGCCGTGTACCACCTCTTCTACCTGAGAAACTAACCAATCAGAGGTGAGATAACACCGGCCGCTAAAATAAACATGGTAAATCAAATTGTTAGGTAGGTGCCTAACCTATTCCAAACTCAGCGTCCTTGCGTGCGTTGAGATAAGTACTGAAATGCTATATCGCAGCCTCTTCGAAATAAAGGCTGAATCATAATTTCTCGGAACCGAAGTTGCTTCTGTAATGTTCTTGTGCAATTATATCCGGAATGCGGCATTTTTTGATCTTGCAATGCATGGCTGGCAATAACTTCAGTAATTAGTCATAAATGCTTACCTGTGCTGTGAATAATTAAGACAAGTTTATGAAAAACGGATGTACTATAATAACAATAATATTATTGTAATACTTCGTGAAAATTGACACATTTATAAAGCTGCCAGTACACGTTGGGCCAATAGGATGCTGTTTACACGTTCGGCCAATTTTTGGCCAATGGGTTGGTCCAATTCTGCATTTGACGGCCTCCATGGTCGAGGGGCAAGGCTCTCGACTACGAATCCGAAGGTCGCGGGTTCAAATCCCGGCGTGCTCAAGTAATTTTTATTTAATTAATTTGTGTTGTTTCACAATTAATTCATTTAAAAATAATATATAGTATATTTGCGCACGTTCCAGAGTGGAAGATACTCTCAGTATCGCCCTGGTGAAAGACCACCATTCAGAATTGAAAAGTTGCTTGAAATGGCTTTTAGCCGTGTTTGGTGACCAGATCTGAATAGCCAGGTATTTCCCCACCTTCCTTTCCCCTTCTCCTTCCCCTCCCCAATACCTTCAGCCTCACAACATTCCCCAATTGGGAATGCCATAGTCTCACTGGCTCCAGACGGTGGGGAGCAGTTTGGGACTCTTGTGCGGTATTCATATAAAAAAAAATAAAAAAAAAATTGGCTATTTAATAAAGATGGATATGGATACTTTTTACATTTTACCAGTATTACCAATGTGCACCAAAGAAGGGTGACAAAAAATGGCGCAAAAGAAGATGGTGGATGCTAACTATTCACCAGAACTAAACACGAGGCCAACGCGCGAACGCTTTTGGCGCCAAGATCCTTTGATGTGTGCACGAAAAATCGACATTAATCGGTTGGTCGGCCAACATTGGCGGCCAATGCGTTGCAATGGCCAATATACACTAAGGCTGCTCTCTTACGGTCCGGTGAGGAATGAATATTTCACTCGTTACTGCAGACACTGCACAGAAAAGTTAAGTTTGCTAAAGTAAGGTAACGGTTTGCAACGCAGTCCATTGTGGGACTTTTCTGCGCAATGTCTCCAGTAGCGAGTGAAATGTTCGTTCCTCACCGGACCGTCAGAGAGCAGCCTAAATGGTCCTGCATACGTTGGGCCAGCGCATTGGCCCAACACGTTGGCCCAACGTGTACTGGCAGACTAATAAGTTAGCAGCCCTTGAAACTAGCAACTAAATTCTTGAAAAATTGTTACGAATCTAGATCCTAGATTCGAATAGCCCAAATAAGATTAAATTACATTTTGAAATACTATTAGATGAGTTGTGTGGACCGCTTTTTTATAACGCTTGAAGTATAGTCTGATATTTATTAACAGTAGACAAACAACGAGTGCACTGCGATCGTTTAAAATGTTTTAAATGCAACACCAAGATGGTTCATAGGAAAATGAACGTAATATTAAAAATGGTCCAAGTGCATTATTTTTACTTTAACCAAACGGTGTTTTTTTCAAAAAAAATTTTTAATTTAACGTTTTGTAGGAAAATAATCACATGAAAAGGCGATTTTTTCGTATTTCACGAATTTATGTATCGAAATAGACACGCATAAAATGTAAAATGAATAAAAAAAAAACGAAAACATAAAAACTTTATAAAAAAGTAAGAAATCGAGTTATGTTGTTTTTCCTTGTTTTTCAAAAATTACCTGTCAAACTCGAATGTGAAAAATTTGAACTTGGACCATTTTCCTATGATGGCTCTTGGTGATACCATTTAAAACATTTTAAACGATCGCAGCGCCCTCATTTTTTGTCTACTAAGATGTGAGACTGCACGTGATACAGATGTCGAGAAAAAAATTATTCATTTGATAGTAGTCAGGTACTTAGGTACTTACTGCGATGTTTGCAAGGATTTTGCAATAATTAGTTGCTTCATTTATGAACAGATAGAAAGTGGGTGACGTCATGAATAAAAAGTTTTGTCAAAAAGCGTGAACAGCATTTTTTTAAATAGCGAGTGTGAATAATACCTCAATTTTAGCGGTTTCTCTTCGCGTAATATTTGAATAAGAAGTTAAGTACCTACTTAAGAAGTTAGCTGATATAGATAATACATTGTTATGTAGAAAAAAAACGCCATGATTGTTTATTATAATTTATGACACATTCTATTTTACTTCATAAATAATAATACTTGGATCACTTCTATTGCGCAATTCTCGTAGAAAATAACCTCAAGGGCGCTTTACAACTAATTGATTTAACCTATCACTTAGACTCATAGCTAATACTTTACAGCTAGGATTTATTACTAATGGCTCACAACTAAGATTTATAACTAATGACTTACTACTAACTACTAAGACTTATAACTAGTGACTTACATCTATGAATTATAGCTAGTGACTTACAACAGTTAGGTAACAGGCGGCCTCCATGGTCGAAGGGTAAGGCTCTCGACAACGAATCCGAAGGTCGCGGGTTCAAATCCCGGCGTAGGCAAGTAAATTTTATTCATATATAGTATATTGCGCACGTTCCAAAGTGGAAGATACTCTCAGTATCGCCCTGGTGAAAGACCACCATTCAGAATTGAAACGTTGCTTGAAATGGCTTTTAGCCGTGTTTGGTGACCAGATCTGAATAGCCAGGTATTTCCCCACCTCCCTCTTCCCCTTCTCCTTCCCCTCCCCAATACCTTCAGCCTCACAACATTCCCCAATTGGGAATGCTATAGTCTCACTGGCTCCAGCCAGTTGAAAGCAGTTGGGACTCTTGCGCGGTATTCATATAAAAAAAACTAAAACTATAGACTTCATTTATTTAATTATTTGTAAGAAACAAGCAGCCTTTAATTCAAATACATATATATACAAAGGAAGTTTTACAAAAGGTAAGCCAACAAAGTTTCATGTGCAAGCAGTGGTTAAATACAGGTTTTTTTTATTTATGCAACTAACAAGAGAAAGAAAAAACAAAATAAGAAGGAAGAGGGAGGAGGAAGAAGGTTAAATACAGGTCTTTTATTTATGCAGCTAACAAGAGTAAAAAAAAACAAAATAATAAGGAAGAGGAAGAGGAAGATAGGATTGGGACAGATCCTGCATGCGGGAAAATGAAAAAAAATCGGTTTGTCGAGTTGGTCTTGAAGTTATGTGAATTTTTGTAAAGTTAATGAGCTCTGGCGAGTTCAGGCCATTATTAATAATTTTAAACAACAATATTTGATCAAATATTAAACGTCGTGTTTGAAGCGTGATGAAGTTGTGGAATTTTAAGAATTCGGTATAAGTTGCAAAGTGTAAATTAAATTAATAATTTGTATGCTTAAAGAATTTACGTTGAATGCTTTCGATTCTTTCGATATGGGCTTAGTACAAAGGTGTCCATATCGGTGTGCAATATTCTAAGCGAGGGCAGATATACGCGGTGTAAAAGGAGTGGAGAGTCTTTATGTTGCGTAAAGGTTTTGAAAAACGAATTTTAAATCCCAGCATTTTATTGGCTTTATTGATAACTTCATAAGTTTGTTAGAAATTTTTTTTGTTTCATATCCAGTATTATCCCAATAACTAATTTGTTCGATTTGCAGTACACAAAAAGACGATTGAGGTCCTCTTGAAGTTTGATGCAGTCATTGATTGATTTGACAACTAAATGTATATTTTTTTATCATCTGCGTATCCTAGGTAATTAGCATCTAAAAAACATTTGCGGATATCATAAATACATATATTAAATAATAGTGGCCCTAAGTGAGAACCTCGTGATACACCGGAGGGCACGATAAAAAAGCTAGACTTAGTTCCCTCAACTGATACACATTTAAGTATACTCTGGAGATATGAAGTGAGCCACCGAAGTAAGTCACCGTGGATGACTAATTGATTTAATTTTTTTATGAGAGTGTGATGGTTTACCTTATCAAAGGCCTTAGAGTATTCTGTGTAGATTACATCTACTTGATTTCTACTGTCCATATTGCTCGATAAATATTCCGTAAAGTTTACTAAATTTGTAAGTACCGATTTTTTTGTGGATATCCATGTTTTTGGTTTTGTATGTTACAAACAATGGTAGTATAGATTTGATCGTAGATAATACGCTCAAAAAGTTTACTAACTACCGAGAGTATTGAGATTTGGAGGTAATTTCCAACGTTACTTTTTTAACCTGTTTTATGAAGGGGGATTATACTCGTAATTGCTTCCTTAAACTTTTTTGGAAAATTTCCTACCTTTAGAGACATTGTAAATATGTTAGTTAGAGAGAAAGTAAGATTTTGGGCACATTTTTAAACAACGTATGGCGAGATACCGTCACTGACAGCACCCTTACTAACGTCCAAATTCTTCGGTATTTACAGATTAGTAAATTGTGAATTTGTACTTCCCCGATCGGGTTATGATTATTAACACAGATAGAACTATCCGTTGCGCTCGGATCATTCGTGCCCATATCGCAGGTGAACTGAAAGTGTTTAGAGAATAATTGGCACACTTGATGAGCGCCGGTGCCTGGCTCGTCTTTAAGGGGGAGAGGGCCGTCGGAGAGTTATTATTTACATAGGCTTAGCATTTATCAAAATCTAATCAGAAATATTATTTTTTTCTGACCGTCTCATTGTATGTTTTACAATATATTTAAATTTATAAAATGTTTAATAAATATTTTTCTATTTAAAAACATTATGTTTATCGTATTACATAATAATACGATCATTATTTTGAATTAATAAATAATAACTCTCCGACGTCCCTCTCCCCGCTAAGGTACATAACTTGTGATTTGATTTGAATATTAAATTCTATTGAACTGGTGTATTGATTATAGCAATGCTTCTGTAAGTATTTTTGTTGTGTACGTTTTAAAGCAAACTCTATGTAATCAACGGGTTTAATAAAGGATTTCAATTTTTCGTGTAGTTTTTGTTTCTCTTTGATGACTTGGATTAGGGCAGCTGAACACCGAGTTAGAATTTTTTTCTTTTGATGAAATATTTAGGGACAAACTGATTTATGATATTGATTAAGATTTCATAAAAAGTATCAACTGCTTCATCAACGTTAGTACTTTAGTGTAAATGACCAGTCTATAGTAGACAGTTGTAGGTTATAGTGGACAGTTTTAAATAATAAAAAAATACATATATAAATATAATAATTATTATTATAAAATGATAATTACAACTAAATAAAAGAAAGAAAATTAAAAACACAATAGTTAATAATAACATAGAATAAATTAAATTAATTTAATTTAACGGATCGTCTTTCAGCGTGGTAGTCGCATCATCGCTCATTGAATGGAGAGCTGAGCCACTCGGATGCAGCCACGACAATGACGTTGGTTTACTTCCGTGTCCTGCCCCAGAAGCTGGCTAGTCGGTGGCGAAGTAAAGCGGGGGGAATGAGTGGACCCTCCGTCGAGTAAACATGACAGGCACTGCAGAACCTTGGAAGTTGCAGAAGTTGCCTGTATGCGTTGTTGTCGCACTCCCTCAGATTGTCCCATTGCGCTGCTGAGTATTGCGATCACAGATCACAGAGCAGCGCAGTATGTCTTAAAAAGCAGTTTCCTAACATCGTCGCTACAGTGGTAGAACCGCCTTGGGAGCATTCCGACGCGTATATTAATGGCTCCTCTTTGTCGTTCCATATGGTTCATGTCATCTATAAGGATATGTCCCAGGTATTTTACCTGCGAAGCCACAAGCAGTATATTTCCTTCTAGCCAGATTGGTGGGATATTTAGTGGCTCCTTCTCCTCATCTGTTACGATATAGTTGGCTGCTATATTTTTGTATGATGCAAAGTTCTACCCGAATATATTTACAATTTAGATAGTATCTCGGATATACCTATCCGATTTCTTATTTATATGGGATATATATTGACTTTTCTACAAGTCTAGAAAGAACATTCAATTTATTGAAATAACTTATTGAAGCTTATAAACTTCATTGTAATATTCAATCACTGAATAAGATAATATTAACAAATCTCAAATATGGGTTTGATTCCCTTATGCGACTGATATCTTTTTTATTTTCTGTGTCTTTTTCTGCTTCGTGTTTCATTTGAGATTTATTAACATTATCTTCTTCAATGATTAAATATTACAATTAGGTTATGAGCTTCAGCGAGTTATACCAATAAAATGAATTATTTATTCTTTAATATTTAGTTAGAACCTCGGTGTGCTTGATTCCTTCACCTTCCCCAGAATTCATACGAAGTACAGCTTGGCATTTAACTGTAGATATTTATTATTTTGGAACTACAAAATATCATCACTATAAAAACACTAAGGTCTTTGACATTTTGTTGTCGGTTGCCAAAAATTTGCATTGAGCTGTTATCACCGATCACCATTTTTTTAACTTTAATTGTATATTTAGTTTCAATTGATTTCCTGCGAGCCATCTTTGCGTTGCCATTTAACACCTTGCGCCCTCATTTTTTGTTCACTCGTTTAAAGTGAATCTCCACTTTAAACAAGTACAGAGTGACAAGATTTTTATATTTAAATTGTTACACTTTTATTAAAATTGTTAATGCTTTGAATTTACATCTTTTTATAAGTTATGTTACCTGTGTATTGTAAATAGTTGAATAAATAAAAGTTTTTTTAGTTTAATTTTGCATGCGGTCAAAGGAAGGATTAAACGAACTATTTTTGATATATATAGATTTTCCACAAAATCGACACTAGCGACGTCATCGAGTGCAAAGTTAAGTATGTCGATCTGTATTTTGATGAACCCTACATAATATGTTCATATTAACTTAATCCATACTACTTAAAATCTGGTAAAAAAAATTCAATTAGGCAAACATTCGCATAATTCTAAAAAAAAATTGCTTTCCTAATGTGAGGATGCTTGTACTTGAAAGGAGTGCTCGTTAATTTATATAAATATATAAAAAAAAAAATTTAAAACACTTTATAATGAAAACAAATACATATATGTATAAAGAAAAATATTAAATGTTCCAACTAAGGAAAGTTAGATACACGGAAACGGGAGTAACAATTTAAAAAATTACAAAAGTATATGAATAACACAGGTTTGCAAGTAAAAAATTGCATAGGATTTGTATACATTTTCTTATAGATTTCAACTTCGTAAAAACGAATCACGTCAATTTTGTTTGTTTTTAGTGTAAAATTCCTAGTTAACTTAAAATTTTGTTTTTTTATTTTTTATTTAAAAAAAATAGCCTTAACACGTAGACTTCTCACATCAATTCTATCATTTATAGCTGGACTTTGCAATAAAAAAAACCGCTGTTTAACGCATGCTGGCATAGAATGGAGATCACGAATGCAAGATGAGCTTAAAAATTCATTTCTTACACTCCCATAATGAATGACTCTTTTCCCGGATGAGCTTAAAAGTTAATTTTTTACACTTCCATATTGACTATTTTCCCGAAAACTTGAGAGCCTACACTGAAGAACAGGGTCAAAGATTACACCAGGATGTCCGTGATATCGAGAGACGTTACCAAGGAAAATGGGATGTCAATATGTTAACTGACTACTGTTGGATTCTCGATCGAGAAACCAGAGAAGGAAATCAATCACAAACCTTTTCAATTATATAAATTCATATACATTCATGTGAATTAAAAATATCTATTTACTATGTAACATCATTCATAATTTTAATATTAAACATTATAATTACCTACATGTACCTTAAACTAACAAAATAACTTATAATACCTTAAATTAACAAAATAGAAACATTCATTATATAGAGACAATGTTATGTACCCCTGCCTAAGTTTGTATAAATACCGTAGCATAAGAATTTCAACTACCAGTCTGAAAATGTCCGTAGTAGGATGAAACCGGTCCCGCTGAAAATAAATAAGTGGAACAAAGTACAAAAGTATTTTAATTTCAATTCTAATAGAATAAAAAAAGGTTTCATAAGAAAAAAGAGTAGACCTAAATTTGCGTATAAATATCAGAAACAATTTCTTCTCTTCCCCATTCCCTTAAGCCTCACAATGTATGTCAATTGGGGATGCTATGGACAATTGGGAGCAGTTGGGAATCTTATGCGGTATTTACATAAACCACTGAATAGATAATATGCACTACTGCCTTCCATGTGGAAACCGATGTATCCACTGACCTTTTGGTTCTAGCCCCGAGAGAGCCAATGAAAGTACAGCGCTCTGTCTCTCTTGCACTACCAACATTGTATATTTCCATTCCATTTGATCGAAATTAAATGATGATGAAATAATTTTTTGTATTAGAAATCTATGGCCCGAATGGCCAGACTTTTAGATCACGAAACACGCCCACATCGCATTTCTTGTATTCTGCTTTATTCTATCACACAAACAAAATGTGGATAGTCTACGTGGAGAAAGATTGGAGCAGTATAGGAAGGACTGAGGACTGGAGGCGAATGGCAAGTCGCGAGGGACCGCAGCAGTGAAGAGCATTTTCGGCCAAATGCCACCCTGGGATGTAGCTCCGTGATCAGGGCCGCCGAGAGCCCGAGTTGGGCCCCGGGTTGCTGATTAATTTTCATAAAAAATTTCATATCTGATTTACTACAATTTAAAACAAACTATTGTTTAAAATATTTTTATTAAAAACTGGCGCAGGCCCGTGTAAAATTAAGAGATATTATAATAAGTAACTGAAGTCCATTATTGTTGTTATCAATAATGACGTTCCAACACCAGTAGGTTTTTGAGATGGTTTTGAGGTTAGAATGTCAAATGTCAAAACAAGGATGAGCTTTACCGTACATCATTTTATATTCTATTCCAATGACATTACAAAAAATGTCATTGATCTATTCATAGTAAACCGTAACTAAACGCAATAAATAAAAGTACTATATAATAAGTAAGTATATTACTTTTTAGAAACTTTAACTCAAAGAATAATAATAGTATTGACCATTAACATTACCATAATATCCGTATTGATAATTGGTTTGATCGTGAAAACTATAATTTCTTTCAGGAATAATAGTTGTTTTATATTGAACAACAATTATACAGCTTAAAGTCACCCAAATTAAGTTAAAATTCAAAAATACATATTTAAAATTCAAACAAACTCGACAAATTAAAATTTCCACACGAATCCAAAACCAGAATACGCGGGTGACGTTAGATATTCAGAATGCAATGTAGCAACATAATGGGGTGTTTTGATGAGATGATTTTTTATTCACTTTTAAAATATGATGATTATAAATTCTATGTATAATTAATTATACATATATAATAAAACTTGTATATTCTGATTCGCGTTTGCTGATCTATCTGAATATGTATTTTAAGCCATGTTCACTGAAGTTCCTTATTGTTCCTTATTTGACGGCCTCCATGGTCGAGGGGTAAGGCTCTCGACTACGAATACGAAGGTCGCGGGTTCAAATCCCGGCGTGCGCAAGTAAATTTTATTTAATTAATTTGTGTTGTTTCACAATTAATTAATTTAAAATAATAGTGTATTTTCGCAAGTTCCAGAGTGGTAGATACTCTCAGTATCGCCCTGGTGAAAGACCACCATTCAAAATTGAAACGTTGCTTGAAATGGCTTTTAGCCGTGTTTGGTGACCAGATCTGAATAGCCAGGTATTTCCCCCACCTCCCTCTTCCCCTTCTCCTTCCCCTCCCCAATACCTTCAGCCTCACAACATTCCCTAATTGAGAATGCCATAGTCTCACTGGCTCCAGACGGTTGGGAGCAGTTGGGACTCTTGTGCGGTATTCATATAAAAATAAAAATAAAATTGTAGATTTGCGAGTTTTTTTTTATTTTCCTGTTTTTCAAATTAAAATTAATTTGGAAACGCCAATGAAAGCAATCTTAACGACATTTAATAAAAATAAAACGATATTATGTAATAATTTTAAGTAGGGAATCTTTACAGTGTAATAATCGTAAATTTACTCTGAAACTTATAAGCGCCTAACTAATCTATTTGTTAATTAAATTGGAAACATTTTATGAGTTTCGTTATAAGTACCTATTATGGAAATAATATAAATAGATCGTCTGTAAGCGGCTTAACCACAGTTTGATAATAGTTTCGGAAGGCGAAACAGCTGTCACGCGTAATAACAATTACCTACCAAAACTTTTTTATAAAATGTGGAGTTTCACATATTAAATTTGAACGCAATCAATACAATTTAAACAAACAAAATTTATTTAAAATATCAATTTAAAAAAATAAAATGATAAAAAATATTTCTAACCGCCCTACCCATACGAACGTACGTGATACGTCCGCTATATTATTGCCCGAACTCAACAAGCCGTATCCCGTACGTTGAGGTACAAAAAAATCTATACTTGAAACCCACAAAAAATTCGTATACGTTAAGTTTGTTCTTGGGTCATCTCGTTTAGTATTTCGAGGTCAGTCGAAGCTAACTTTCTTTAGCGTTTCTCTCATACAAGTTACGTTACTAGTCACACGTATTGTTATTACGAAATTTAATGAAAAAAAAAAGATGAAAAAAAAACGACAAAAAGTAGGTAAAAAAAAAGATGTTTTTTTTACCTACTTTTTAAATAATAAACCAGAGGACGGGCGGTTAAATATTGCGCCGTTTTAATGAAATAATCATCTTAAAGTATCGCTCGGGCACGTTGATTTGAATCCCTGAAACCTCCCCTCCCCCCTCGGCGGCCCTGACCGTGATGATGATGATCCTCCAACTATATGATATATTGTGTATTTGTTTCACATTTCTACCACTTGCACAGATAACTTTGTAGATCTTTAAAAGTTTGTCCCTGTGCATTAATTTGAACTTGAACGGCGAACAACAGACAGCGAGACGGTCGGCTATTGTTTACTCCGGCAATTTATTCGAATGATTGGATTAATCAAATATTAGACATTATTATTTGTCTGGGCAAATGCACAATCTGCTGGGTCTATCATTCAATATTATGCTGATCGTATGACGCACCTATCTAACAACTAAGGCTGGGGTGTTTCAAATTGATTGGAGATCAAATCGACGATCTGCGCCATTTTGTATTTTTTATATTTGAACAGTTCCCGTTAATCGCCGATTCTCAGTGCGTTTCATCTTTTAGTCAGGTTGTGAACACCTATCAAGCATGACCACTTTATTTTTCATTCTTATCTTTAATGTCTAATCTTTCTCTAATCTTTAATGACTAATCGTTACTGTTGAATCTTTACTAAATATCAAATATCAAGAGGATTGGTTTTGAATTTATTTTGTTTATTTTGTATTTAAGATGATTATTATGAAACTGATTATTAATTTAAATTATGTATAATTGATAGAACTCCATTTAAAAAAAAAATTATTTGAGGAAAATTATTTAAAATGCAACTACACAAGATAAATATACCTAAATGCAATATTACTTTTGGACAAAGAAGCTCTGAATGTTTTGCTTTAAAATTATATAACAAACTCCCACTTAATTTTAAAAAAAAATGGATTAAGTTCAACAAAACTTGGCTTAAGGAATTAACAGAAGAAGAACTGACTACTATCCTCAAAACAACGTCTACTGGAAAGACCCTACTCAAACCTTGAAGTTGAAATATAGAAGTCGCTGAAACCCCTTTATTCAAAACCTGATCCGCCTCATCACAGGATATCTTAGTGAGGAGGACTATGAAAAAAAATCTGTAATATATATGTATTTTTATTTATTTATACCTTAACCTTGAAATGTCAAAATTATACAGAAACTTATAAAAAACAAAAATTAAACTAATAATGTTGTTGGTAAGATCTGCAAGGATTTTAGTTCTTAATCATTGTTATAGTTTCAGGGATCAAAGCCATTTTCAAATTGTTATTAGGCCACATTGCGACGACTTACTTATATGATTTTATTTACTCCTCGCCAATTTTAATTTGGACTGTGTTAAAAATGATTTATTACCGGTAAAACTGTTTTACTTTGAAAATAATTGTTATAATTAAAAATTATCTATTCTATGAAATACTTATAGATGAAAGTTTCCTACATAAAGTGTTTTCTTAATAGTTTTATTATGACGTGAATGATATTTATGTCAATGAATTTAATGTGTTTGGTAATTGAATTAATTATTTTAATGAATTATTTTGTCTAGGTTTAAGTTGCAGAACTTAATAATAACATTATTAAATTTGATTTACTTCAATTTTTTTTTAAATATATAAAAATTGAAACTGATTATGTTGATTTCCATAAAATAAATAAATAGCTCACCGATGAAAATAATATAACATGCATTCCTAACGGCTGGTTTTTTAGTATAGGTACTCAGATGTGTTATGAGTTGGATTGGTTTGTCAGGATTCCTGCCCGATAGCAACCTGATGAACGTAAATATCTCTGGCTGAACTTAAAAAGCAACTAAAATACTGGCCGGGGGCCATTGGCCCTATCACATAAACGCCTTGTCTAGGTTTTAAGCTGGTTACATACAGCATAAGATAATATCATAATATATATGTGGGGGGGTATGCTCGCCATACAATTGTCACATATATATATATATATGATTAACGTACCCGTACCAAATTATAGTACCCGTGTGTGACGACTGTATGGGATTGTATGGTGAGCGATATCGAGAGATATGCCACGCCCACATATTATATTAACTGTGCGTAACAGGCGTTACTCTAAAAATAATGCTATTCTATATAAAATTACGGCAACTTTTTTTTCCAAAGAACAAATCCGAAGGTAATGTGGATTTTACAAATTTTTTGAACATCCCTTTTTGTCCACTTTCCATATTATGGGTCGTCTTTTCTATGGAATCGGGATGAAAAAAGGAAGTGTCCTATTTTTGATATCGATTTTCGTACAGTTTAGCGTGCTTTATTTGACAGCGGAGCTGTCATTGTTTTACGTATTTTGTTGAAATATAACGCGTTTATTGCGGAATATGTTTAAAGGATTAAAGGTAGACTCGGCTGTATTTATTACAGATAGTGAACGCTTGTTTCTGTTCGGTACTGTTACGAATTGCCATTTTTTGACGTTTAAAGTAGGTACCGTCCCAAAATATTATTTCTTCTAATGGCAACTATATCTTTAAATCTGTATGAAATCGTAGGTATAAAAATAATGATCGTGCAAAGCACATGTAGGCAACCTACGCCTCGCGGCACGTTTCGATCAGGCCTGCGGACTTGTCTAGTTTCGATCAAAAGTCCTTCAGTTACTTCAAAACCCAAAAAAAGAAGAAAAAACTAAAATCCACAAATAAAAATCTCTTAAAAACTCGACAACAACCACCGAATGTCGCCATGAAAAATGGTGTTGGAATTTCTTTGTTCTTCCCCTATACCATTTCTTTTGAAATTTGTGTTTCTCTTCATTTATTTCTATCACAGCTAATTATGACTATGGTTTTTTTAAAAAAAAAAATTTCCCGTACTACTCTACTCCACTACGCTACTCCAGTCGCCGCCATTGATCATGGACGGACGCGAGGTTTTTTTAAATTTCATTTGAAAACTCCCATGATAAATAGAAAATTTTACAGAAATGTGTATCTCAAAGAAGTAGAAATAATATATATTTTTTATTCATAATATTTTCTTGCCTTTTATGCGAGAAATTCGGTCAGTTTCCTTAAGAAAACATTTTTTCATAGGCATCATTATAATCCACGCCATTTACGTCCGTTTATTAATATCTTGTTTAGAAAGTATATTATCCGTTAAAATTTTCCTGACTTTAAGAAAAGCTCCATTAACATGTAAACATACTACTTCAACCACGTTGAAAAATAGCAAACATCGTCGCGTACACTTCAACTTCAATATTAAATCATCTTATCGCGTCATTTTTTTTTTTTTTTTTTTTTTTTTTTATTCATCCAAAGAACATAAATACAAACATGGTAAAATAAAGAAAGAAGCAAAATATGTAGTCCTGCAAAGCGGTCACATGACAGCTTGTCTGCAGGTTCTACAAAGATTAATTAGTCCTAATAGTAATAGTAATATGTATTAATCTTAAATAAAATAGGTACTTACATTTGACGTTAACATTATAGGTACATTAACTTAGCCATTAAGTATACATAGATAAAAATTTAAAGATACAAAGAAAAAATTTAAAGATACAAAGAAAAAATTTAAAGATACAAAGAAAAAATTTAAAGATACAAAGAAAAAATTTAAAGATACATAGATTGCTCATTTAAAATCCATAACTTCATCGATTTCACGCAAAGCCTCTCACTTTCCTCCAATTTATAACTTTCATTAAATTTATTGAAAATCACTGGCACTATGTATTCAAGAGTTCGACCTCCATATTTATTTGAAATTTTTGGAATTTTTAGGCCTCTTCTTTCAGTGAATCTAGTGCTGTGTTTATGCACCAGTGGCTTTTTGTATTGGCTTTCTCCCGCGTTATCTATAATAGTGATGTACCATAGGAGACCTTTTACAGGAAGTAGGCCCTCAGCACCGTATAATATTTTTAAATTTTTTCTTTGTCTGTATATCTTTGGTGTGACAATTTTTTTAACTATCGCAGTTTGTAAATTTTGGACATACTTAATATACGTAAAGCTTGTGTGACCCCAAGTTCGTATTCCATATCTCAGAATGGATTCTACCATGGGAAAATATATAAGTTTAAGTGTGCCATGTGGCAAGACAAATTTTAATTTATAGAAGCTACTCGATATAGATCGGAGCTGGTTACATATTTTGGCCACTTGCGTGTCCCACTTAAATTTATTATCCACTAATAATCCCAGATAAGCATAATCGTTTGTAAAATCGATCGTGTCGCAGTCACAATTTTTTTCAATTTTTTTATGTATGCATTCAAAATGATGAGCAATTGGTTTTGGTAAATTCCACATTTTCACACTCGGTGACCTTATATACATACATTTGGTTTTCTTAACATTAATAATTAGTCCTACATCATGCGCCCATTTGAGAAGTTCATTAAAGTCTAATTGTAAATCTTGAAGAGCTATTAAGGGATTTTCATTTGATACTACAAGTGCAGTGTCATCTGCGAAAATGAATCTAAGAGCTTTTTTAAATAATTTGGACATAGCAGTAACATATATAATGTACAATTTAGGACCTAGAATTGACCCCTGTGGTACACCTGATTTTACATATCTACATTTACTCATTTCATTTAAAATCTTTACCTTCATTTTTCTATTCGATAAATAGTTTTTAAAAAAAGAAAGGAGTTTACCACGGATTCCTATGGCATCAAGTACATTTATTATTTGTTTATGGCAGAGTGTATCAAAAGCTTTTGAGTAATCAATAAAAAGTACCAGTATGTGTTTTTGAGAGTTTAGCTGGGAATTTATATAATTGGAAAAGTTTGCAAGTAGTTTATCACAACTTTTTTTTTTCTGGAACCCAAACTGGCATTCATCGATAATACCCAATTTATTTAAATATTTATCTAAATTTATCGAAACATATTTTTCTAAAATTTTTTCTAATGCAGGTAATATAGAAATTGGCCTGTAATTATTTATAGAAGAGTGGTCTCCATTTTTAAAAATAGGTCTTACAATGCTACATTTTAGTTCCTCGGGAATTTCACTCGTATCAATTATCATGTTAATAAAGTGAGCAATTATAGGGCTAAGTAATTTGACATGTTTTTTCAAATCATACATACGAATTAGGTCTACGCCAGGTGTCTTGGAATTTTTCATACCTACAATAATACATTCAATTTGCTTGGTATTAGCTCTTGGTAGGTACATTGAATGCGGTAGATATTCCTGTACGCAGTCAGACGCTCGGACATCACATTCATGCAATAACTTATTAACTCCCTCATCAAAGAAGTTAGCAAAATTTTCTGCCACTATATTAGTAGGTTGAGACTTTAAGAAATATTTAGATACAACTGCATCACAGCTGGATTTATTTTTTCTTCCTAAAATTTTATTTATTTCATTCCAAGTTTTTTTAATATCCTTAAAACAGTGATTAAATTTGTTATTGTAATTTTTTTTTTTGCGTACAATATTTGCTTATTTAGTTTATTTCTGTATTTCTTGAATTCGTTTTCATATTTTTTGTTGGTTGGCGTGTTTTTCCATTTTCTCCATAGTACATCTCGTAGTTGTATATTTTCAATGAGCAAATCATTCATCCAGGTTTTTTGGTTATTGCAATATTTTTTTGTCAATACTTCTGTAACGCTACTATTTTCATAAATATTTTTAAAAATTGATTTAATTTCTTGATACATGGTATTAGGTTCAGATAAATTTAGCATTTCTTTCCAATCAGTCATTGTGATTAGCAGATCAACCTTTTTTTCAGATAGTACAGTATGGCATTCGAGGTGCGATTTGTCAATTTTACAGGTACAGAAATCAATAGAAACGGCAGTTAGGTAGTGATCTGCTATCCTTGTTTCACAAACGCATGACCTGAGTTCGGTGTTATCTTTTTCTCTTAAATAAATATGATCTAGACACGTTGCAGTTACATAGTTAGTTAACACTGCTTCACGTGTGATATCATATATGCATCTAACTAAACCGAAGATAGACATTAAATTTTCATATTGCACTACTGTTGAGTCGTGTTGACTTAAAATATTTATGTTCATGTCACCAAGAATCAAAATAGATTCTTTAATATCAATATTTTCCAAAATTGTTTCCAGTTCATCAAGAAATAATTTTTTATTTGTATTTGGAGGTCTATAGATTCCTAATAAATGCACACGTTTATGTTTGTTAACAGAAATGGTTCCGTAAACGCATTCGAATTGAGTTGGCATTATATCTATTTGTTCAAAAGTAAGGTGTTCTTTCACGTAGACAATAATTCCCCCACCCGATCTTTTGTTTCGGCAATAGTGGTATGAATTAAAACCCGTTATTTTGTATTGATTCACATTATTTACATTTATCGAGGTTTCACACAGCATGATAATGTCAATATTTTTCAAAGAACTAGAAATAATTAGGAGGAGAGTATCCCAATACTTTGATAAGGATCGAATATTTAAATTTAGGGCAGTTATTATATTATTTCCTAAAACAAGTTTTTTTTCGGTCCAGTTTTCAAAATGTCGCGTCCGTTCATAATCTATTTCTGTTATATCAAAGTTTCCGTTTAAATCACCCATATTTATAATGTAGAAAAGAAACGTGAATTATTTCAAATACACATATTAGGCGTTTATAAAGGCAGACTAGATAGACACATAATATTAAGTCAGTTAACAATTTCGATAGGTTCCTAGACAGATGATGGTTTTGTTCGGACCGAGGTAGGTGAGATAATTGGCACCAGTCAATGCGTTGTATCTGTTTCATGCCTGAATATATGAGGGTCAGTTTATATTTCAGTACGCTCGCATCAACACTTTGGTAAAGGGACAATGCAGAATACACATTTAAAAAAAATTGTAATGATTTAAAATTTTCGTACTTGTTAAGCAATGGAAACACAACGTACGTTGACGTCGTGACGGCCTCCGTGGTCGAGGGGTAAGGCTCTCGACTACGAATCCGAAGGTCGCGGGTTCAAATCCCGGCGCGCGCAAGTAAATTTTATGTAATTACTTTGTGTTGTTTCACAGTTAATTAATTTAAAAATAATATATAGTGTATTTGCGCGTGTTCCAGAGTGGAAGATATTCTCAGTATCGCCCTGGTGAAAGACCACCATTCAGAATTGAAACGTTGCTTGAAATGGCTTTCAGCTGTGTTTGGTGACCAGATTTGAATAGCCAGGTATTTTACCACCTTCCTCCTCTCCTTCTCCTTCTCCTCACCAATACCTTCAGCCTCACAACATTCCCCAATTGGGGATGCCATAGTCTCACTGGCTCCAAACGGTTGGGAGCAGTTGGGATTCTTGTGCAGTATTCATATAAAAAAAATTGTCGCTTTGTCACGTAGGACCCTTCCAAGATATTCCAACCATTAATTTTCGCACCACGTAGCATCGCGTCGTCGCTGCATGTTCCTTCGCCCAGTTAAGAGGGAGCGTAGACGGAGCGTTAGATGAAACGCAGTGAGCGATCATTTAAAATATTTTTGTTTTGTAAACCCGACTACATAATCTAACCATAGATAGGTGCGGAACTAGAAACGTCACCGATAATTTTGACATTTCGCTTTTGACACAACGTCCAGAAGGGGGACAATTTGTTGTCGTATAATCTTCTGATATTGCACAACATCGTGTAACTGTAATCTGTTTATAAGTAATATTAATACTATTGTATAATAAATAAAATCATCATGGATAAGTGGATAAGTGAAAGACTTTCGGATTGCCTAAAATTCACCGTACCGGAAGAATTAGTTCAGTAAGTTATTAAACATTTGAAAATCATATAAATATTCTATCATTTCTATGTATGTTGTCATGAATTTACAATGAATGCATTGTAACTTCTTCATTGTTTCAGGTTTATATCGGACATTGATAATAACCGTGAATTGGAGGATTATCTGAAAACTTTACTCAATGTAGAAAATCCACATCACCGGGAATTTCTCACAGAGATTTTGCAGAAAAAGAAGAAAGGTAGAGTTCACATTAGTTTTTACTTTCACTAATACCATTAGTTCTTAGAATTAACAAATTATGAAACAAAAATTAAGAAAAGCGGGAACACGGCATTGTTCGATAAAAATATTTTACTTTTATTGTTACTAGTGAAATTATGATATTTCCTAGGCGTAAAATTCGATGAACTTAACCAATTCGTTTGTTTTGCAGAAAAATCTTCCAATAAGAAAAAGAAAAGCCCAAAACCAGTGTCTGAAAACAATGCCGCTATAGCTAATACGTCTGATGAATCCCCCGAGAAAGAGGCTCTTGGGAAAAAAAAAACTAAATTTGTTAATTTGTACACTCAGGATGGTCAGAACAAGGAGACTGTATTGCTGAAAGGTTTGTTTTATTTTCTTATGCAACATATTTGTTGTGAATATTTTCTAATTAGGTAGGTACCTACCAAAGTAGGTACAGACCGTAAAATAATGTTCCCTACCATCAAATAGTTTGGTTGCAAGTTTTGTCAACAGAGCGCCATTTGAAAAATTCTTAGTTGGAAGTAGCATGAGATGATGTTTTTTTTTACTCCCACCAAAGTCAAAATATAACATTGTAAAATCATGGTAAATTTAGTTGATTTGAGCGTACGTTTTGAGAATGTTGCATGTCATTTTTGATCTACAGAACGGGGATTGGCAGTAAGATGGCACCTCCTAAAAGGAAAAAGGAATTGAGCACCAACCCGAAAATGGAATAAATGTACACACGGAATACGAAATGGAATAAATTTTTATGTGTAAGTCTAAAGCACAAGCCTTTAAGAAACTTATAAAAATACCATGTATTATTGTAACACTACCATATACCGTATTTTTATAAGTTTTTTGAATGACTCGAGCTTTAAAGTTACAAACAATTTATTTCGTTTCTTATTCCGTGGGTACACAAAACAATTCATCTCAATATTTAAAAGCATTACGTGCTAAAAGTGTTTTTTTTTCTAAAATATTTAAATTAGCGCCATCCGTGAGCGCGCATTATATTTCATTTACTCTTAGCATGCCCATCTGTTGTAGAAAGTTTAAACTGCCACATCATTACTGCTCTTATATCTGCCAGACTTTATAATGTTTGTTTTTCAGTATAAAAATATTTATTTTATTTTATGTGATCGTTTTTTATGAATTTATAGGAAGACATCACTGTGATTGCCAGGCCAGTAAGCATTCGCTGGTGAACAACTGTATGCAGTGCGGTCGCATAGTTTGCCAACAGGAAGGCTCCGGACCTTGTTTGTTTTGCGGCAACCTGGTAAGTCCTTTGTTTTTCTTTCCAGTTATTTGTAAAATTGCATATTATACCCTCTGCATTTGTTGTATTTTGGAAGGCTGCAAGCCGCTGTTTAGTTTGTATATTAAATTTATCATTAGGCTTTTTCAATTCACTGTAGGATGAAAATCTTCCAATGAATCACTTGCTGTATTTTATTTTGCTGAATTTCAAACCAACCAAACGGTGTGTTTTTTTTTAAATTTTTATTTTATTTGAATACCGCACAAGAGTCCCAAACTGCTTCCAACCGTCTGGAGCCAGTGAGACTAATTGGGGAATGTTGTGAGACTGAAGGTATTGGGGAGGGGAAGGAGAAGGGGGAGAGGAAGGTGGGAAAAAGGGGAAACACCTGGCTATTCAGATCTGGTCACCAAACACGGCTAAAAGCCATTTCAAGCAACGTTTCAATTCTGAATGGTGGTCTTTCACCAGGGCGATACTGAAAGTATCTTCCACTCTGGAACGTGCGCAAATACACTATATATTATTTTTAAATGAATTAATTGTGAAACAACACAAATTAATAAAATAAAATTTACTTGCGCACGCCGGGATTTGAACCCGCGACCTTCGGATTCGTAGTCGAGAGCCTTATCCCTCGACCATGGAGGCCGTCATGGAGGCGGAGGTGTTCGTCTAGACATAATTTCTTGTAACTGTTTTTCACAACATCTTATTTATTTAATGAGATCAGGAGACAAGTTCCCATTTGACAAGACAGTGCACAAAACAAATGTTTTATTTTTATTTTATGGTATATAGTCTCAGCAAAGCTTCAGTACATTTACGTTGAGCATAAACCGTTATGCTTAATGGGCTGGTCACAATTTGATCAAAAGCTGAAACGATGCGAGAATTTGTTTTCAACTGGTACAGTTCAAATACCAAAACTTTAAAATGGCACTGGTTTTTGATTTGGTAGCAAAGTTTGAACCCCAACCTTATTATTTTAACATACGGAATTGTAATGCAGGGTCTTTTTGCCCGTAACCAGATAAAACAACAGTGACGAAACAGAATATGATAATAATAGGTTGGGTCAAGTTAGGTTAGATCAGGTTCGATAAGGTCAGGTTAGGTTTGTTGTTTTTTTCTTCACTTTTCTTCAATGTTTTATATTATTTTTTTAATTTTATTTATTGACCAATGTCCAATTACACAAAATACTTAACACAAAGTGAAATAAACAAGAGCTACAGAAAAAGAACAGTACATACATAATACAAGAATGAAGCAATGACAAAAAGAGGACAAAAAATATACATTTGAGAGAACATTCAAGTCAAACCCTGAACATAGTTTTAGTAGAGTCCATGATTTTAGACATTCTAAATGATAATCTTCGAGTTCTAATTTCGTAAAGCCCCACAAAAATCATTCAGATTGGTACCAAAAATTTCAGTTTTTTTTGTCATAAAACCCTTTTTTGCTGCATACTTGTACACCAAATCTATGTGAATGTAGCAATAATCAAAAGATAGTTAAGTGGTGTTAGGTTAGTTTCCCTCTAATTATATAATATCTTTTGTAGGTGTGTTCTGCGGAAGAGATGCAAGTGTTGAATTCCGCCACCAAGAAGTCTGCCTCGCTGCGTACTCGGCTGACAGAGCAGAAGAGGCCCGTGGGCTGGGAGGCCGCCCTGGCGCAGAGAAATAGACTACTGGAGTACGATCGGACCAGGTAACCCTCTAATAAATAAAACTCTTTGTTTTAACACTATTTGTTAATATTTTTTGTGCGAACCAGGTTTCGCTGCGACTCAAGCTGGTTCCATGACATAACACAACAGTAACAAAACAGAACATTGAAGACAAGTGATAAAAAGAACAAATGAGCAATAAGTCTAACCCAACTTATTCTTTTATCATGTTCTGTTTTGTCACTGTTCTGTTTTATCTGGTTACCCGAGTAACTCATTTAATAATGTCTTATTTGAATGCTCAAACTCCCCTGTGGGGAGAAATAAGTTTAATCCCTTTAATGATATCAAAGGTACTTACTTATTAGTTTCTCGCTTACCAAGCTCAGAGTATATGTTACAATGCATAGTTAATGTCTGTTCCGCAGTCCACCTTAACTTCACTCTGTGTGGATTTGATCGCCATTGATAGCAACCAAATTCTTGTAAAAAAGTATTACTCTCTCGTATGACTGTTGCCAAGTTTGGGGATAGAGCATTCAACGTGCTGGGTCCATGTTCTTGGAATGACCTACCATTTAGTTAATGGTCAGAAACTTTAAAACAAATGTAGGAACACACTTTTTTAGAAAAGGCTATTGTAGCCAAGCACCGTGAACTAATAATATAACATTTTTACTTTTGCCACATTATTGTTTTAATGTTGGCAACATGGCACAGTTCAACTGACGGCTAACAGATCGTTTGTTGTGGTATTCTCTCCCGCTTCGGTACTTGGATAACACGCCCATTCTCAGTGACATAATTCTCTTTTTAATTGGTGTATAGTTTTCTTGGATTACTCCGGTTATTGACAGAAAGAGCCACTAAGGGCTATATTTTGTCGTCATCAGAATCTGTACTAACCAATTTGATGTGTGTTTGTGACTAACCTCCTTCTATGCGAAAGCTGTGCAGGGACACTTGAGGGTTTAGAGTCCTTTAAAAATTATAGGTTCGATTAATTAAAAAATTAGAGTCCTTGACGTGCACCCTGAAGGAGTAACCATAAGTTACTTATACCGGGGTGGGAAAGTGTTGGGTAACCTCAACTGGTGTATACTTAACCGTTTTTAAATCAATTGCAACAGTGTTGAACTTTTTCAATCGTGATTCCACATTTCACCTTATGATTGGTAACTATACCCCACTCTTAACAATAACAAGTATGAAGTGCACCCTTGAAGTGATTGTATCAGTAAATGGCACCGTAGCTACCTGCTGAAATGGCCACTATTAATTCCTATTTCGACAGCCATCAAACACATTAATCACAGCGATAGTAGTGCCATCTAGTATAGTCGCCGATTTTCACAAAAAAAATTTTTTCCTGTTATTTGGTTAGATTAGATTCTCTTTATTCAGTATTTAAATCATTTTACTTATCTCGTGTTCTAATTTATATTGTGCAATGTAATCATAAGTTTTTATAATAGTTATACAATAAATCAATTCCTGTTAAACATTGGCGAGTCTCTTCATTAACCCCACACACGCTCCCTTGATTTCTGTTATATTAACCGCCCCACCCATACGAACGTATGTGATATGGCCGCTATATCATCGCTTGAACGTAACAAGCCATATCCCGTACGTTCAGGTACAACAAAAGCTATACCCAAAACCCACGAAACATTCGTATACGTCAAGTTTTTTTCCGCGTCATCCCATTTAGTATTTCGAGGTCAGCCGAAGCTAACGGATGTGTTCTGGTATTTTCGTCTCTCCCATACAAGTTACGTCACTAATCACACGTATTGTTATTGTGAAATCTAATGAAAAAAATCTGGTGTTTTTTTACCTACTTTTTGAATGATAACCCAAAGGACGGGCGGTTAAATACATGCAACTTATAGAAATCAATCAAAACATAATAATCAAATACACTTTATCTTGAAATAATCATTGATTTCACTATACCTGAGAGGATTGTATTAGTAAATGGTGCTATATAAAGTTGACCATTTATTTTTATTACAAAATCTAAGATTCAATCGACAATATAAGGCTGACATGTCAAATATTCGGCTTGTAAGCCATCCTGGGGTATTTAACGAATATAAATTAGATATTGAAACATGGAAATCGATAGCAAAAGGTATTTAAAAAAAAAAATGATCTCTGTCTAGTGTGAAGGACCGTTAACCACTTACGGTCGGGTCCTGCATTGTGGTAATCTCGACCATCTCGGCATTAAACCGGCGCCCGCATCGGTTCGGCATTTCATAAGCGGGCTTCCAACTGTTTAGTGGTATATGTGGTTTAGGATTTTGAGATGAGCTGTTAGGACCATGTTCCCCCTCACACTGTGTTGCTTGTGCCATGTCTCAGTAATGATAATACTATTATTTATTTATTTGGAGTGAAGTGGTTAATAAACCCTTATTATTGTTTGACGTGATAGCGAGCGCCGCACTCGGGTGACAGACGACGACAGCGACTACTTCAGCAGTGGATCGGTTTGGTTGAGCAAGGGGGAACGGGATAAGTTGGAGAAGTACCAGAACTCTTTGCGTGAGAAAAAGCATGCCTCCAGACGTGACCAGACTTTCACATTTGATTTCGCAGGTTAGTTTTTGTTTAATGTTTTATTTATTTATTGAGGGTCAATTAGTCACTACGCATGTAAGGTGAGAAAATTAAGAGTTCATTAAAAGCAACTGAAAAAAAAACAATATTGTTTTCCATGCAATTATTAACCTCACTTGGACTAAGCCTGTATCAAGGTTAACAATTTCACAAATGAATAGAAATAACACAAAGTAAACAACAGTCATTATCAGACAAGAGTTAAGTAAGTATGAATTAATAAAAAAAATGAAAGTAACAGTTATAAAGATGGGAAATTTGTAGAACAAAGATGAACTTAACTTGACAAAGTTAAACTGTTATAGAAGAACAATAGGCATATATGCAGTAGAATATTAATTAACTTGAAAAAAAACAAAATGTCATCCTACCGGAGTTAAAAAATATATGTGTCCCTTTAAAAGGACAATACGCATATCTGGTTAAAAATTGAGCCTATCTATGGAAAAATGAAGAAGTTCTAAGGGAGGAACTAACTATTTTTTAAATCTAGAAATTTTTTGTATCCATAAAATCTACATTAGCAACGCCACCAACTGGAAAGTTAAAGTGTGTCAAGCTGTAGGCATTTATACAGCGTGTATCAGGACAGACTCTAACCAGCGATTCCTGCGTTTATTTGGAATAAAAATTGAATATGGCATTTTGTTCCCTCACTGTCCAATGCTGTGGAAATGGGTCAGTGCATATAACATGGTACAAGTATTACCTTATATTTTTTACTTCAAATAAGCTTAGGAATCGTTGGTAAAAGTATGTTGGATACGTCCTAAAAGTCTATTGGATACCCTGTACAGGAAGGATTTGATTAAAGAAAAGCTAAGTCGACTTTCATATTTATTATTATAAAAATGACTACAGTAATAATTATCTCTTTAGGTCGCCAAGTGATAGAAGAAAAAAGTTACGAGGGAGAGGCCGACGAGGAGACAGTGACTGCATTAGCAGACATGGCGAAGAGAGAAGACTTTTTCAAAAATCAACCCAAAAAGAAAGAAGAAGAACATGAAGGTGACTTACATCCCGGCTATTGCGGTCCTGCACCACAGGTTATACACATTATTATTATTATTTTTATGTGGAGTAAGAGTCCCAACTCTCCGGATCTAGTTGGACTATAGCATCCCCAATCGGGGTATGTTATGAGGTTGAATGAATTGGGAAGGGAAGGAGATGGGGAAGAAGAAGATTCTGAATGATGGTCTTTCACCAGGGCTACACTGAGATTATCTACCACATTATTTATAATCTATAATATGTGTTTTTAAAAAAAAAAAATTATTGGCTTTCACCCATTAAGGGCAATCTTGGCCATGTATAATCAGTTAGATTTTAATTGTACAGATTGTTCTTAAAATTAGTTACTTTTAAACAAGTTATAATATTTGTGCAAATAAAATTGAACCAGATAAGTTAAATAAGTTAAATAGAGTAAATTTATGTGTTTTTAACCTCCAATGATTTAAATTTTAATGCCATTTTTATAAATGTATTTTACTAATAAATTGTTAATTTGCCTTCTGACCCACAATCACAGTAAGGCGAGCTGACTATATGGAATCTGGTGAGATGACTAAGACAAGAAGTGTGACCTAGTCTCATTCGAGTTATGGAGGAAATATATTTTTTTTTGCATGCATTTGTATTTGTGAAAGCAGGGCTTGACAGGAATAAACAGTTGTATTAATGAGTACTGATGACCTTTTGTCAGAGAAGCTATTTTCCATTCAGAGGACCATTGGAGTTTGTATTTACTTTTTAGAATAGGGAAATAATCTCTAACTGGAACAGGAATACCATTTAACGGACCATGAACAGCAGCCATCCCCGTACGCGAATGTCGCATATGTGATCCATGAAGTTTCACAAAACGCGTGCAATTGTTGAAAAGGTTAATAATCATTGTTTTTATATTTATTGCAGTTTGACACCACTGTTAAAAGTCAGAACGTAGCAAAACCGGGTCGGGCTGGTTATTCAGACCACATCAAGATCATCCAAGACGCCTCCATGCAGGAGATGGATGACAGGGGCGCCTGCCTCTCCATGCACCAGCCATGGGCCTCTCTGCTGGTCACCGGCATTAAGATGTGGGTTTTTATTATATATATTATATATTATGATTCTCTTAACTCTTTTAAAACTTACCTCACCTTCTTCTTCTTCGGGTGCCCCCTCCTACCGGGGGTTGACTATTATCAGAGCAATCTTCACCCTGCAGAATACAACCCGGAACAACTCTGCAGATCTGTACATGTACCAGTCATATATATTAGTTGTTCAATTTTTTAGCTAGTGTTTTTTGTACCACTGTACTTTGTACGGATTGCAGGCACGAAGGGAGGAGCTGGTACACCGCTCATCGGGGACGCCTCTGGATAGCGTCCACCGTCCAACCACCAGACAATGAGACTGTCCAAGCTATGGAAAATTTATATACCGCTCTATACCCAAGTAAGATTTCTTCCAGACTATTTCTAATTACATATAGCGAAATTCTCTTTCTCTATAATTACAGAATCGATTCCATACAAATTAACCTGTGTGATTGCATATCATGAAGGTTTGCATATCTGATCAATTTGGAACGTATATTGATTGAATTTCACAATATATAAATTACAATCTCTGCCCGTCAGATGTAAACTTCAGATGTATTCCTTTTGTACAAAATTATGCATGCATCAATTCATATACCAAACATTTTATCACAAATCAACATCAATACACCAACAAGAAAATCAACAAGGAGGATAAAAGACATTTTTTATATTAAAACCTATCATACAAATACAGGATATTTCTCTCCTTTTCCGCGGATATTAAGAAATTACAATACTATACACTGCTCTAATAATGAAATAGACATTTTTAATGACACAATTAATCAATTTAAAAAAAGTTTTACCATTAATATCAAACTGATAATGTTATGATGCCCTTTATTAAGTGCCAAAACAGTGTACCATCAGCACAGGTGATAATAAGGAGTTAGTTTATAACTAACTAACCATCACGCCGTTTCCCCGCAGGGGTAGGCAGAGAGGACGGACCGCCAAACAACTCGATCTTGGCATACACTTCTTGCTTCATTCACATTCATACATCGCCTCATACATTCTCTTCTGTTATTCCGACTTCTGACATGGCCCGACTCAAGTATTTGATTCACTTGATCGTGCCATGTCTTCCTCGGGCGTCCCCGGCTTCTTCTTCCATTAACATTCGTGTCATACATTCTTCTTACACTCCTTTCTTCTTTCATTCGCTCCACATGCCCAAACCATCTAATTATACACCTACTTATAATATGTTTTCGACCTTTCACTTGTTTGTCATTTGCTTTAGTATCATTTTTCCCAGGCAATAATTGTTGTTTTTAATACTTATTAATTATTATTGCTTTTTAAACATTCATGTATGTAAGGTTTGGGCATATTGCCTGTTATATGTACTAAAATAAAATAATCTTCTTCACGGGACTGATTTTTTTCCTTATGTGGGAAAATCTTATAAAATATGTGTTTAGTTAGAGGTTAGTTCATTTTTTTATATGTTTAAGGGATAGGAAAAACAAAACTTTTTACAAATTGTTTTTAAATTGTAGGTCGCAAGCCGCGTTTGATAAATAGGTAAAGCGGCCTCTCTGCTAAGAAAGTTGTGCATCACTCTCATAAACTTACCTTACTTAAACCATGTAGGGATGTAACTACTCGTTCAATTTTATTGGTTTTTAAAACGAAATTAACGATGAGTAGTAACCCAAAATAAGATGTAAAGAGGGAACAAAATTGCGAAGCCCAATTTTCGCATGACTTTCTCAGATTTTATATCACAATTTTACAAAGTGCCCGATGGATAGGAATGTCTCACATTGTCAAAAATCTTACACAGGTAGTTGTTGGTATAATATACTAATATACTCTATGGATCACTTCTAGATGTTTGTCTATGGGACATAACCTCTGGGAGTCACTTGTTAGAGCAACCACTTGTCAAACCGGTGTCAACCGAGATAGTCAATAAATCTACTTTACATTTACAAGTGCTTTTTAATATAACACCTTATACAACAGTAGTATCATAAAAATATTAATCTGTTCTTAATGGGTTTTAAAGATTCCCGCCAGCGGCTGCTCCGCTTGCTGCTGCACTATGCCGCCACCTCTGCCCGTTCTTACTTACTTCGAAAATTGATTTTTTTTCAGACTATACGATCTATGTATGAATTTTTGTTGAGAAAATTATTTGTACGGTATATCAGTGAAGCATCCTCATTATTACCGCCATCAATTGTATGAAAATAATCCTGAACTAAAATATCAATGGGTAATTCCTCTTTATAGCCGTGAACTCGCTATATCCGTGATCGTTATAACCAAGTTCAACTGTAATTACATAATTCCATATGTATCCTTTTTCTTTACAGATGATAAAATAATATATCCTAAGTTCTACCCGACCGCCTGCCTCCTGGGTTTCGTCAATGTGGAAGATTGCCTGCCACAGGAAGAATACAGACAGAAGTAAATTGATATAATATGTACCTAACATTTTAGACATGAGGAGCGTTCAATTCTGTTATTTTAAGGGACCCAACCATTCTAACAGCTTCTACAGAACAGAAAGCCAACTAAATATTGTTTCGAGAAATGCTATAGACTCACATCAAAATATTAGCTCTATGTAAATTTCTGCTAAACAATTTTTATGATTATGGCAGCATGTACATTTGTCTTTTGTGCATAATTTTTTTTATGATGTACTTTTTTTTAATCATTGTAGAAAATAATATTAACATAACCTAAATGAAACATGAAGACGGAAAAAATGACAGAAAATATATAAATTTCAGTCTCATCTGGGAATCGAACCCAGGACCTCTGCCTATCCGGAGCAACCGCTTAACCAACTTAGCTAATGAGACCAGTTCAATTTATGTCATCTTCATCGATAACATATCTCAAATTCAAGATTTGTCAATATTATCCTCCATTTTTTATCCCATATTATTGGGAGCTATCAATACTTTTTTTTATTCAGGTACCCAGACGGAGAGTCTGAAAGTCCCTTCGTGTTGATCTGCAGCGATCCCGTTGCGTTGACTTTGAGATTCCCGGTATCAGGAAAACATAAAATCTGTAAGTAATATTTGTCACCTTCGGATGTCATTAGCTTCTTAACTTTTAGTGTGCCGAAATTGCCCATCAGATACGCAAAATTTGTACCCGTTAAACGCCGGCGTATCTGATCGGCAATGTCGAAAAATCATTTCTCTGAATATAAGTAACTATTCTGGGGAAACTACTTATTATAGATATATACAATTTTTATAAATACGTATTTTTTTATATATTTTTATAAGATGGGTACAATTTACAAAAACATAATTTTCCATAAAATAAATAAGTTATTATGAAAATAGACTCGGCACGCTACAGAAGTATTGGATGATGAGCGCTCGGCGTTCTAAAGGTTAATGCTACAAATCGTCAGTTAACCCTTTCACCATGTTTCTGATGCGTATTAAACATTGTGTGTGTGTACATTTTACCTGTAAGGTTATGGAAGGTTGGGATTAGAATTTAGATGGATTTATTTATTTTCGATAACATTTTACATTATGTACAGATCATTGATTACATATGCATGAAAGTTTATCGGTAAAGATGTTTCTCTACTTACTACGCTGGCTTGGGCCGTGTTATAGCAAGTAGTCCACTTCAATAGCATACAGTATTTTTGTGATGATATTTAAGATAGGCTGTTTGTGTACATATGTGCAGTGTACGTAAAATAATATTAATTTATTATTACAATAAAAGTTAAATAAAAATACTTATCACAGTCCAAAGTAAAAAAATAAATAAAATAGGGGTAGATTAAATTTAAGTGATATTTATATTGCATTTAATAATTTTTTTTTAAATATGTAAAAAAATAGGTATAAAATATTCGAATAATAGGTTAAAAAACAAATTCTTCACAGTCCAATTCAATCCAATATGAAAAAAATATGGGAATAAATTAAATTTACGGATGGTATGCATGATATTTTAATTAATATATTCAATGTAGTCCTCCTTTTTAACGACAGGGTAAATAGTTCTCCATTTTACCGCCAGTGGTGAAAGCAGCGCTACTGCACTCTGGCGGTAGAATGACGAACCAAGCATTTATGAAGTTCTCCCTTTTACCCATATTTTGGTGAAACATACACACCTCCAAATTTTTATATGAATAATTCAATTACCTTCTTCGGGTCTCGTGATTATGAGTTTTATTTGTAAATCAATGTGTTTAGCATTACAAGACTACTGATATAACAATAATAACTTTCAGATATCCTGGACAGTAAGATTCACCAAGCTGCAATCAAATCTATGCAGAAGTTGGCAAAAATTGAAGCCAGTTTATAGATTACATTGTACCAGTGATAAATCTCCCGGATAATCAAGATTCAAGTGGTCACTAGAGGGGTGCTTGTTTTTTTTATGTTATTTAAATGTTAATCTTCACAATAAACTTTTTTGTCTCCTTTAAAATTGTATTTTTGGCCCTTTATTTAATTTTTTGACTGGGTATGTATTAGCAAAGAGTCGTTTATTTGTGCCGGCTCATTTTGATGAACCGTAAGGGTACGACTCCTGGTAAACCGTACCTCGGCTTTATTGAAAAGTGATTCTTTTTGACAAACCTTGGAACAATTTAAGAATGATTGTTTATTTATCTAAAAAGATAAATATATCTCAGATGTTCAATAGTATTTTTACGCATTTCTTCGATGACTCATCTCTAGATAAGGTCCTTTCTTCTAATTTTTTTGTATAAAATCATTGTATAAGTGTCTAATTTCTGCAAGTGTAAATTATGCCCACGACCGTGGGACTTGCAATTAATATTTGGCGCCATGATGCATTTTCAAGCAGTTCTTTTCGAGGCTTCACACATTTATGTGTAAAGATAAGAATAATTACTGCATTTACATTTATTTATTTGTATGCACTATACAGTACATGAACGGCGCCTAACAGTCTGGCATCTGGATGTTTTGTAACTACACCTATACGCTGGGAGCCGTAGGAGCTGGGAGTCATATGAACTGGGGTATGAGCGCTTGAATTAAGTCGTACGAAAATATTGAGCTGGTACCGTGACTCCCACTCTTGATGAACAAAATGAGTCATGACCTAATATGTATGCTCCTCGACGTAGCTCAACGGTAGAGCATCTGACCGGACATCAGAAGGGTGCAGGTTCGAGTCCTGTCGGCGACATTTATCTTTGCTCGGAAAGGTTTTTTTCAATTTGGATGAGTGTTTCAGGCTAATAATTATTTTTTATAAAAATAATTGTTACCCTTTGCGCTATGCACAAAAATCTTGTCTTAAGTTTTTAAGAACTTTAGTTTATCAGTTAATTAATATGTATGCCTTTTTAAATTGAAAATATTTCTTACTTTTTCATTTATGTACATATTTATAAATAAAGTTTAAAAAATGACAAATAAAAATCTTTCAACATTACTTTATTTAACATTAAAATAGAACATTATATACATTTGGTTTTTCTTAAATTATACAGGTAGTAAATAATAATATTAATTTTAAAAAGAGTCATGCTTACATCCATTCTTCAGTTTCATAACCATACAGAGCCAGTCTTCTCAATACAATTAAGTGGAGTATTAGTCAAATAAATATAATGATTTAATTACAAAAGCTTGTGCACTTTGAAAAGTCATTGGGAGAAGCGAATGTCATCTTTTTGCTGAAATATTAGAATTTTTTTTCGATTTCTTTTAAAAATTCTTTTCTTTTATTATTTATTATAACTCCCTCATTACTCTCTGACAAATAAACAATTTATTTAAATTTTTAATATAAACTCTAAATGTAAGGCCAAAGAAATGTGAAAACCAATTAGGTATAGAGCATTTATCAAAATTTTCATCCACTCTCTAAAAATCTTCGAGTGTGGTTATTGAAATATCACACGGGAATTATGTTTGGTTTTACAAACCGAAGAATTGCATTTTAATAATCGACATTGTGTCATTAACAATGTTTCACTCCGTCTTGTACATAGGTTATAATAAATTTTTCAGTTGTTAAGTTTTTGTAATTGTATCACGCACATAATATTTTGGATTGTGCAAAGATGAGCTTACAGCAATTGAAATAAATTACCTATCTAATTTTTTTTTAATCAAAAATTAACATTCACACACCCATTTCTTTTGTGTAGATATTTTCTAGTGTGAACATTTTAGAATTTCTTATTTCTTGGAACCGCATATGTTTGACTTTGAATTTCTTAGTCATTGATAAGGAAAAACACTTGCAGGTCGTTGCGGGGAATCTAAGAGTCTTTTTTTTGGTTTAACTGTGGGAAGAAGGCTTCAATGGGGAGGATTGGGTCATCGGTAGCGATGGTAAAGTAATCAGGTACTCTCCTTGTATTTGGCGATACGGACTTGAACAGTCCGGAAGTGTTGTATTCTTTGCTGGCCGCAAGCGTGAGGTCGGCCACCCTCTGGGAGGGGTCTACAGACATGCTGTCCACCGTCTCCTCTACGGGATGTTTTCGCTCTTCCTTTGCAATCTTCATGATTGCAGTTTCAGACGTGGATTTCTCCGTACTTGCCGCTTTATTGTCATCTTCTAGAATAAGTAGCACGCTTTCGGTAGATGTGATGATCGAAATCATTGGTTCAGTTGGATTCATTTCCATAATTTCTACGATTTTAGTAGCATTTTGCCCACGCTTTCTTAAATTTGGCAGGTTTTGACGCTTTGAAATGGTGTAAACGTTGTTGAATTTTTGTGTTTGTTTCTCTGTCTTTTCTCCCTTTACTTCTAACGGTCTTTCGGTGCTGGTTGTTGTACGTTTGCGAGCTGGGTCTCTTCTTATACTTCCCCTCACTCTGGGGGCCTTAGTTACCACAGCATTTTCCAGAGTGAAGTTAGCCTTCTGACTAGGCGGAACTCTTACACTCGGTACAACATTATTGTCTAGAGTTTCTTCAATGATGTTTTCGTCACCACCTCTGTGTCTTGGATCTTTAGGCATAAACTTCTTCCTTGGTTGTTCAGTAGATGTGCTTTGCTCTGATCCTGCTGACTTACTGTCTCCGTAGGGGTCCTTAAAACTTGGGAACCTCGAGCGATTGGGGAACCTGTTCCTAGAAACGGTCTCAACTGGTTTTTCTGTGCTTGATGTGGATGAGTATTGATTCAAACGGTTTCTGTAATCTTTAACACTGAATCGCGGTCGATTGGTGTCATACTTACTGGATTTAGTTTTGACTCTGTTCGCTTTGGTTGAACTGCTCGCGGGTGTGGTTGTTATAGTTTCGCTTTCTGCGGTGGGTGGAACGGTGTCCTCGTCTGTTTCAGTCTTAATGATCAAATTTTCTTCTGACTTGGCACTTACTCTGTTTCCAGATTTTTGATCTGTGGATTGACTTGCCTGAACATAAGTTGTGGCTAAATTCTCATCCAACAAAGTTGGTAAAGTGGGGGTAACCTGAACTTCAATATTGGAGCTGTGGTGAACGGAATCGTGATTTTTAGTTTTTATGTTTTGGAATTCTTCAGTATTTATGGAAGAGTCTTCTTGAAATTTTTGAGAGGAATATTTACTCTCGTATGTATTGACCGAGATATCGCTGGTGGGTGTGTCTTTTTCGTCTTGTTTGTGTGAGTAATCAGGGGAGTCGTTAAATATGCCTATCCCCGTGGGGGAATATTTGGTAGAAGGAGAGCGATGGAAGTGGTGATCCTTGGCTATTTTCATGATTGAGGATTGCTCAACTGTGGCTGATGCTTTGGGTTCTCTTATTGTAGTAGTTTCTGACAGGTCTTCAAAATCTAGTGAAGATTGTGTGGTTCCTCTTATTCTGCTGTGCAGCTTAGGGCGGGTGGTGACAGGAGAGGTGGGCAGCGTGGTTGGCTGGGCACTGCTGGTGGACTCGGACTGACTGGTTGGACGTGTCGGCCTGGCCTTGTGGTTGTAACGGAACTTTGGTCTCAATGGTTTTGTAACATCTTCCACTTCCGGTGCTGGAGTGGTGGTTCTGTGCCTGTTGTATGTACGTATAGGTATGTCAGTTGTTGCGATGGTTTCTTCTCGCGCTTCTTCAGTTGTGATTGAAGGTTTCAATGGCCTTCTGCGCCTTAACTTATTTCGCTTCTTTGTTTTTTCTTCATTCCAATTATCGGTTGCAGGAGGAGTAGTCAACACTGGTCGCTTAAAGAATTTACTTGGAGGTATGGTCGGTAAGTCAATTACTTGCAAATCATTCTCTGTTGACGGAATGTGTTCCTTGAAAGTTTCAAATCTAGTTGTGTAGTCTTCTTCCGCGCTACTGGCTGTTGAGGTTTCTTGCTGTGGACGGTATCGGGATGGTTTTCGACGCACATTGGGACGAGTAGTTACTTCATCATATGTCTCTGAAGTAACTTTAGGCGGTGCATCACTCTGAATATTGATAGCGGTGCTGCTGTAAACTGGTGATGGAGAGCTAAATGCGGCCAAATCGGGTTTCTTCCTGTCTGAAATAGTTTCTTTGATAGGCGTTAGAGAATTTTCTAATTGATTCAAGAAGTTGGTATTCTGGTTTTTTTCTGCAATTGTTGAATAGATTGTTGTAAAATCAGAACTTATTTCCTGTGTTGTGCTGTATGGTACTGAAGTGGGGTAGTAAGGTTGAGAAAGTAATTTGTTTTCATGTTTGGATATTTCCTTGGAGGGGGTTTTTGAGGAACCCAATGCCTTGCTGGGAATTGAATATTGTTGAAATGACTGCGATGGATTGAGCCAAGAATGTAGAGTCGGCTGAGTAATTCCTTCTCCTGATGGTCCCCAAGTTTCCGTTACTTCGTACTTGTGTGGTGTGGGTGCCTTCTGCGGGTTTGTTTGATAGTTGTTTGTATTATACTTTATGCCGAAATATTCCTGGCCTCTCGGCGGGAAGTATTGAATATCTTCATTCACTTGGTATTTTGTATTTGAAATTGGACTGTTATGGTTGACTGAACTGAATGCTTGATATTTGTCCTTATGGTTGGTTGACAGTTTGATGCTCTGTCCATTGAATGGATTGAAGCTGGTGTATGGAGGGGGCAATTGAACCAAGAGATTCTCCGGGACTACATTAGTGCTTTGTGGCTCAAACGGATCAATGGTAGATACAGAGGATAGAGTGGAATCAAAGAATGAAGACACTCCGGGCCTCTTGGTGGGTAAGTTGGTATTGTACACGTAATTCTGTTGCTGCTTCAATTTAATGCTTGGGAACCTCTGAGAATCCAGACTTCCTTGGTATTTGCTCAATGGATCAAGTGGACTCGGTATGAAGTTTCCTTGTACAGCAGGGCTCGAGAAGGAGCCACCTGATGCTGAAGGGCTAGAGAAAGAATTGCTATGAACCAATGGATTAGAGAAAGAGTTGCTTTGAACTGATGGGTTGGAGAAAGAGTTGCTTTGTAAAGAAGGACTGGAGAACGAATTGATCTTATCCGATGTCAGATTCTTGGCGCTATAATTTTTGTATTGGTAATTATCATAATGTGTTTGAACTTGTGGCGGTGGAACAAGGTTGTTTGAGAAATCGTCCTTTACACTTCCAGTATTAAAATTTTGCACAGAAGTGGCCGAAGAAGATGGACTCTGCGAAGAAACAACCACATCTGTATTGACTGTAGAAGTAGAGCCGAATGTTTCATTAGTGATGTATGGAGATTTAGTTGGAGTTGCCAAGTATCCAGTTTTGCCGCTGTTGTAGATTACGGGATCTCTTGCTTTAACCGATGCATGGCCAAAGGAGCTAAAGCTTCCTGCAATAGCGAAAACAAAATATTATTAATAAACATCTTGAGTTTGATGTACAGACAAATTATTGATCAAATCAAAATAGACAAATAAAACAGAGATAAAAACTCCATTCATCAGTTTGAATAATAAAATTTGATCAAATATTAAACGTTGTGTTTGAAGTGTGATGAAGTTATGGAATTTTTATTATTTTCAAAGTGTGAATTAAATTTATAATTTATATGCTTACAGAATTTACGTTGAATGCTTTTGATTCTTTCAATATGGCCTTTGTATAAATGTGTCCATATTGGTACGCAGTATTCTAAGTGAGGACAGATATACGCGGTGTAAAGGAAGTAAAAAGTCTTTATGCTGCGAAAAGGTTTTGAAATACGAATTATAAATCCCAGTATTTTATTGGCGTTATGGATAACTTCATTAGTTTGTTTGATAAAATTTTGTTTCACATCCAGTATTACCCCAAGGTCTCGAATAGATTCTACTTCAGTGACATGTTTATCATTTACCTTATTTATTTTTACCCTCAAGTCTTTTTGGGAGATAATTTTCCCAGCCCGAAATGGACTCGTAAAAGTCATGTCATCTCATTTTGTACTAAAGTAATGTATATAATTTAAACTATGTTAGAAAGATAAAAAATACACTTTTTATTGCCATTTAAAAGTTTACTGTGCATTTAAAAGTTTACCGTGCATATTTAAGAAAAATTATCGTTTATTATCAAAAGACTTGAGGGGTTACAATGTAATTAAAATAAATTTTCTTTTTGTTACGTGCTAATGATAATTTGTTACATTTTGAAATATTAATAACTAATTTGTGCAATTTGCAGTATATAAAAAGACGATTGAAGTCCTCTTGAAGTTTGATGCAGTCATTGATTGATTTGACAACTCAATATAAAAAACTATTGTAAATACATATGTTGGTTAAAGGGTAAGTAAAATTTTGGGAATATTTTGAAACAAAGTATGGCAACATACATCACTGCCAGCACCCTTACTGACGTTCAAATTATCAGGTATTTATAGATTAGTAAATTGTGAATTTGTACATTCCCGTTCGGGTTATGATTATTCTCACAGGTTTCCGTTCCGTTACGCTGGGATCATTTGTACCCATATCGCTTATGTAGGTGAACTGAAAGTGTTTAGAGAATAATTCCCACACTTGATGAGAGTGCCGGTGCCTGGCTTGTCTTTAAGGTGTATAACTTGTGGGATGCCATTTGTTTTATTTTTGCTTTTTGCGTAATTCAACAGTTGCTTATTGTTTATTTGAATATTGGATTCTACTGAAGTGATGTATTGATTCTGTAACTATTTTTGTTGTGTATGTTTTAAAGCGAACTCTACGTAATCAACAGGGTTATTAAAGGATTTCCACTTTTTGTATAATTTTTGTTTCTCTTTGATGACTTGGATTAGGGCAGTTGGATACCAAGATGGAATTTTTTTCTTTTTGATGAAACGTTTAGGGAAAACTGGTTTATGATATTATTTAAAATTTCATAAAAAGTACCAACTGCTTCATCAACATTAGTATCTTCGTAAGTATAATTGAATCATAAACAGCTTTTTCAAACTGTAATTTTTTTTGTGTGGAGCGTTAATAGTTGGAAGTGTGTCTATTCGTAGTGTCATTTTAAGAGATGTCATTGAGTCATTACAGATAACTAAATCAAGAATTGTATTGGTATCATTCCGAATACATAATGGATTGTAACAGCAATTATTATACGTATGTATGTATGTGCCATGATCATAATAATTTTTTCTCATATAGAGAAAAATACGATTATTCATATTATTTAATATAACCACGGAGCGCTATTCTTTCTTGAATCTTTTCCTTGACAATTTTATTAAAAGTATTTATTTACCTAAGATGCTGGAAGGTATCGGGCCGAATGGATCTTCCTGTATTCCAAAATGTTGGAATTGTGACCCTAGTGGAGGCTTGTAGGTGACCGGAGACACATTCTGACTGTGAGCTTTAGTCTGCTTGGAAAGAGACTCGTGCGGGTTAACAGGCTTCTGAACATTATTATTCCCCAGGACATTGTTACTTCCTTTATTATTGTTACTGTTTGGCTTGGAATACTCCTCGACTGGTCTGGGATGAGACTCTACCGGCCTTGCAAGACTGTTGTGATAGGACTGCAACGATTGGTGATATTGATTGGCTGCTATCTGCTGAAGAATCTGCGCTTGAAGCTGATTGACTTTCTGTCTTTTCCCTTGCATTATCTGTCCCTGGTGGTTATTGTGCACAGGACGGTGACTTGCCAAAGACTGTTGGTGTCTTATGAATGCGTTATTGTCGAATTGGTACCCTTGCGACAGTTTGTAGGGATTAATGCCGTTATTTGCGCCCAGAGAAAACGGGTTCATATACGAGTTGATGGGTGCATTGTAATTTAAACTGTTGAGGGGAAAATGAGACGTTTTGTAGTTTTGTCCAAGAGTTGAGAGTTTATTATTGAGATCTCTCGTGACGAGTGGTCTTGTTGACGTGCTGATTGCGCTGCCAAAGTAATCTGGAAAACTCTTTAAGTGCGGGCGGGGACTGTTGGCTATGCCCTGTTTAGTTTCTAGTACCCCGGGTCCAGTCATTATCTTCTGTGTTGCCTGCAGTTGGCTCTTAGGTTGATTGTTTTGGTTGGCCACGTTTCCAAGGTTATAGGTCACGAGGCCGGACATTCCTGCTGACCCTGCGGTCACTATCGGTCTCCATCCTCCTTTATTAGGTCCCTGAAATATTCGAAATCAGTTTGATTACTGAACAAATTGGATAAGTTGGATATCTGAAAACTCAGTCCCATTATAAAAAGAGGGTCCGACAATGATGCAACATGTGATGATAGATAATTTTATGAGATGCATTTAAAAAAATATATATATTCCTATATTTTTTCAAAATTTTAAGTATTGCTATAAAGTCCCATTAAACTGATTGATAATGGACCAACATTTAAATTTTTACAAGAGTCTCATCTTGCGGGATTATTGTGAGACTGATCGAAGAGGGAAGTAATTGCATATTTAAATCTAATCATCAAACATAAGTAAAGTCATTTCAAGCACCTTTTCGATTCTGAATGACAGTCTTTCACCAGAGCGATACTTACAGTGTCTTCAACTCTGGAAACAGATCCAAATGCCTGTACTGTATTTATTTTTTATTCTATAGGTATGAGTAAAAAACTCATACGAATAAATTGTCTTTAGAGCATTTCATTGATATGTTTAACATACAATTTTCTCATAAATATTAAATAGAGTGTGCAATACTTACGTGAGACAGATACACAGCCCGGCCATCTTGGTAGTTCTGTGCCCTTCCCTGGCTCGAGGATATCAGGCAGATGCTCACGGCTAGCCAGTAGCCTACAAAAAAAATCATTTGGAGAAAAAACCTTCAACCAACAATAAAAGACTGTTCCCTAGCGTCATCCGGAAGAAAGCACGGTGCATGCAGCGAGTGCGCGTGGCAAGCCACCAACGAACGCTAGCGAACTACTAATATATCACGCCCCTTCTGCTCATGGAATGAAACGCGCCTTCACGCATCTTTTTTGCTTGAGGTCTAGCTATATTAGGAGTAATTAAAAATATTTCTTTCCGATATCGACAGTTTTTTCAAAACAATTTTTTTACGAGAGTGCAAAAATATTGCGTAAAATAGGCGCACTTTATAAAAAGCTGATTGCTTTTTTACCGGGCTTCGCATATCGTCGCATCAAGTGAGTTAGTAAGTAATAAAAAATAAAAAAAATCAATATATCGACCTCTTCTGCGTAAAATATCGTACATTCAAAATCGGAGCTTTACAGGAGAGTGGTTTAAAGAGACAGAAGAGGTGCAAGTTGAGTTTTTGATCGTATTGCATCAAATTTGGAACGTAATTGACAATGAAGATCCCAAATTTGGTTCAAAACAATAAAAAAACTCGACTTCTCGAATTCTGTCTCTTTAAACCACTCTCCTGTAAAGTTACGATACTTTACGTAGGAGGGGACGATACGAAATTGAAAAAAGAAAGTTATTTGAAAACAATATTTTTGTTAGGGTGGCATGGTTACATTTTTATTTATTTACGATTCATAACTTAGATCTTCTATGGAATCTTAAAATTCTCAATACTATATCTTTATTATGTTTAAGAAAACTAAAATTTGATTTAGTTAATTTACTATAATATATACGTAAAGTAAATGCAAATAGTAACTCATATTTTTAAAATTAATACTAGTTTAAAAAATAATCAGTTTTTTTGTATCTCCCGTTAAAGCGATCCATTTGCTAAAATTCCAATGAGATCACGGGCTCCTTATGCAGGTGGGGACAAGGTTGAAATTCCCGCTTAACGTTGCCGCATGTTTCGATTTACGCAAAAAAAAACATCACCGAAATGCGTGTTTTATTTTATTTCGTGTTTTTGGTTTGAAAATTTAATGACCTAGAAGTATCATAGATGATTTAATTAAGTACTGAAAGCAGAACACACATTTCGTTCAACCTGGCATTTTTTAGTGTCTTTTTATAAGCTCAGAAAAGAAAATTAACATACAAAATCTCTTACTTACGAACGCCTTTTCCGATATTGTTGTATTGTTCATTGGAATAAATTAAGTTTCTTAGAATATGACCAAAAAAGATTTTAATATTCATGCCTAAGCTTTACAAAAGAAAATAAAACATGCATTTTGGTGATGTTTTTTTTTTTTTTGGATAAATCGAATCATGCGGCCGGTGTTAAGTGGAAATTTCTACCCTTTTGCCACCTGCATAAGGAGTGCGTGATTTCGTTCTAGTTTTAGGAAGTGGATCCCCGCAGATTCAGCACAAAGTTTTTATGTGGGATTGACGGTACATTTTGAAAGTTTTTTTTTTACCTGAGCAAAATGTAGATGCTGCCGATTTCATGGTCGGCAGATGACGGAAAGGTGGCTTTTTACAAGTGTTCTGAAAAAATAAAAAAAATAATATTAAAAAAAGTTGCTACTTGAATATTTAGTATTCTTGATATTACCACATCTTTTTATATTCGTATCCACTATCGATGGTGATGGAACAAATATTTTAATCAGGACGTCGCTTTGCTGAGGCTCCGTGAGTTTTTATCAGCTTACGTGGTTTATTCATATTTTCAAAACCCCAGCAATTTTTTGAATATATGTACTTACCTATAACATTTTTAATGCATACAAAAAAACAGTAAACTTAAAACCAATTATTTGTTACACAAAACTAGTAGTAGGTATTTAATTTTGTTCTAATATTTCCATATTCTAATCAGTTGAAGACGCATGCAAGTGGCTCATTGTCAATTCCGGCCAGAGCTGGAGCAACTCAAGAAAGTTTCATTGCTGCCACCAACGCTGAACCAATAAGTACCCACTCCCGCCGGAACGGCTGCGGGATCCGTTCCGGGAATTTCCCCGACGAAAATTGTCTCTGTGCAGCAAACGAAACGTCACAAAATATGTCGCAAGGTAGGTGCACTCACTTTATCCATCCACCCATAGTGGTAGATACGTTCAATATCGCCCTGGTGAAATGCCACCATTCGGAATCGAAACGTTGCTTGAAATGGCTTTAGTTGACTCTGTGCAGAAACGGGGGGTCCGTTTGATAGATTCGCCTATCTTAACAAAACGGACTACAACCTTTGGAGCACAGACATCAGGTGGAAATGCTGTCCTTGTTCTACCGATACTTTAATGGAATATGTTCTGAGGAACTAGCGTCATTGATCCCTTCGGCACCGGTGCCGGGAAACATGCCAAACGCGCGCCCAACATTTGCACACGGTTGACATTTTTCACATGAGAACGGGTTGCTTCTACGACTCGTTCTTGTGTTCAACAGCTCGGCTATGGAATGATCTGCCGGCCTCTGTGTTTCTTCCATCCTACAACATGGGTCTCTTCAAGACTCAAGTTCACTCCTCCCTATCCTCTAAAGGACCCTCCACACAGCATCCCCAAAGATGATATAGGCCTCGAGGGGAATTATTACCCTCAGGGTCTCCTGTGTGGAGTTACTGTAAAAAAATAGCCTTGTTTGGTGACCAGATGTGAATAGCCAGCTTCTTTTCAACTTCCTCTTCCCCATCTACTTCCCTTCAGCTAGTCTCACTGACAGTTGGAACTATTATACGGTATTCACAAAAAATCCCTTCTGTGGTATTAAAAAAAACTGAATTTAGATCGTGATTTTGTTTAGTTTTACCGATGGGTTTAACCCTTGTTTAACCAAGCGTTGAAACGTAGGCACACCTGTTGATCTAACAATTATTAAACCAGGAAATTGCACCGATTTGTTGTTAAATGAACCATTTACCAATCTACCTGCATTTTTTTCCAAATCATCACGCAAAATTTGCGTAATTTAATCACGCGTCGCTGTTTACATTGTTGTTATTTTTGTTAACATTATTACCATTCGCACTTTTCTTTCATATTTAATTACTTTGCCCGGGGTCGTTGTTCGTTGGTTTTCCACAAGTCATCCAACGAATCGTTGCATATTCAAGAGGGAAAACGGGAAATAATTTGATAAGAATAATGGAATCAACTGATTACGTACGCATTATTATGCCGAGCTAATTTCTTATGTTCTGCGTTCTGTTGACTCCATTTATCACTTTCTCTATGCGCGTCATTACACTTTAACGCATTTTACACGCGCCATCTTGTTGTTATTTTGTACTCGCAAACACTGTTATAAGAAATTACAATTTGCACGTTATTTACAACAGGATCGGACCTATAACATATTGCGCTCTGGGCCCCTTGCAAAAAGTTGCCTCAATACAATCGCCAAAAACTCTACGACGGAATTCTTTGAATCTGGTATAAAATAAGGACAAGGATATTATTATTATTATAAAACATGAAAAAGTCCTTCAATTGCCTATATTTGATATTATATTCTATGCAATGACATTACATACTTATAGACACGTTAATGTCTAAAAAAATTAACACAAAATGTGGCAAGTAACAAAAACTTTTACCTATCCAGTAATTTTTTAATTCAAACATAATTTTTTTATGACAAAGACGGACATTTAAAAGATATGTCTGTTGAACGCGATGGATGTGCGTCCGTACGTCGTTTTCGCAATTCAAAGTTGCGTTGAATATCACGCCTGTGAATGAGATGACACTACGCCTACTCGCTTACAATACGATAGGACCTACTAAGAAAGGACCTACTGCTAGAATGTTGTCTTTCTTATACTCATGTTTTGCTACGTTCGCTATCTCACTTAATCTAATATTTTTTAAATTTTTGGGAAACAATGGAATAATATTTACTTCCATTGTGTTTGTAATGTCATTGATTGTTTCCCGATTACAATTATTGTATTGTGTATATTAAGTAATTTAGTGTAATTACGAATGAAATATTATTGGTGTTTGCCGTGTAATGGAATCACTTTTTCATCACACAGGAGGGCATTTTGGCACTTATTTGTACAATTTGGTTAGAGAAAGTAGATGATCTCACGCGATGCCTGATAATTTAATATTAAACAAAGTACGGCAATTACCGTATCTTTTACTTGCCACTTGCGAGCTCTATAACGTGTCTATTGTTTGTAATGTCATTGATTCTATGTAATTATTCGATTACGTAACCGCTTCAATAATATTTTTTATGATGTGTTTTACAATATGATTCTTCGTACATTAGGTATATCAGTTGAATAAAATCCAAAGATTTTTCTATTTATTTTGGATGTAAAATAAAGTACTTAAGTACCTATTGCATTCATATAATCAAATACCGTAGAAATATGACAATACCTCCAGCCCCTGACATTTCCCATACATTGAGTTGGCAACTTGTTACACCAGCGCCTCCAGTGGCCCGCGTTGGCGGAATTGGGTTTTATCCGTACATATTAATAGATTTTCCGTGAAATATATTCTTAATAAATTATAGAAATCGAAAATACAAAAAACAAATATTAGGTAACCTACATAATATGATTTTACCCATTTTTTATTCACAAATGAAAAAAATATTAAAGAGGCTATTAGGTTTGTACTAACAGTTATAAGCCTCGACGCTCGACGTTCAACGCTCGCGGTCGGTCTGGTGGTTTATAAAGGAAATAAAATACTTATTTAATAAATTGTGTTTATTTATGTATGCTTTAATCAGGTCATTTAAATATTTATACCTGTTTAAAACATGTATAAATACAAAATTATAAGAATTGTGATGTGTTGAGGCAAAGGAAATCTAAAAATAAGAAATTAAAGAAAATTTCTCACAATTTATTAAATATGTATTTAGTTCCTTTGTGAACCACCAGACCGAGAGCGACTGGCGAGCGGCGAGGTTTATAATAACTGTTAGTACAAACCTAATAGCCTTTTTCATATTTTTCATATTTTTCATTTATGAGTAAAATTATATATGGGTTACCCTATACTTTTTTTTTGAATTTTTGATTTCTAAAATTTATTAAGAATATATTTCACAGAAAAACCATTCAAATGTACGAAAAAAAAAACAATTCGTAAAACTCAGGCCGCTAGGGGGCACTAGTATGGCATGTTGACATTAAATGTCAGGAGCTGGAGGTATTGTCACTTTAGAGTATTTGATTAATTCAAATGTATCAATAAGGCCAGCACACACGGGTGACTTTTTTCACGGCAACAGTTTCGTCCTTGTTTCACAATCCATTGCAGTTTACAGAGTATCCCGGTAAAAGCGCAGTAACTTCGGGAGGTGATTCTACGTGACAGTACATGTAAACAGATAGATAAAAATTTTAATATTCCATAGTTTTTTTTTGATACAAAAAAAATTCCATAAAAGAAGTTAAACTACCTAAAAAAGTAAAATTTCAAAAAAGTAATGCATGTTTTCAGCGTGTACTATAAATTTACCGAACGTTAAGTGAGAGTTTATGTTTTGTGTTGATAAATGGTAAAAATTAATAATTTATGAATTTCGGGAGCAATGGATGTTCATGAATTCTGTGCTTATATTAAAAATATATAAACGATTCCAAGCGCCTTTTTTACAAATTTTCTTCCGTTTTACACGTTCCATCTGCGCCTACCGTAGATCCGGCACTGACTTGCAATTTGCAGAAAATGTATCTAAAAAATATAGAATGACTTTAGTATTCATACGGTGATTCGTCTAAGCAGCTGTAATAATAGAAAACTAGATAAGTATGCGGGACGAATTCACTATTATTACCAATCATTTTCGATGCCTGCGTTGATTTCTTCATTAATTTTGACGGATTAATGCTGATCTCAATTATTTACAGCGTTCAACGTACACTTTTGGCGGAATTACTTTTTAATACGCGCACCGTATAAACCTACTAACTAGACATTGATTAATTTAAAGAAATTGCTTTGTTGAAAAGCTTATTTTAATAATAAAAAATGTTTAAAAGCTATTAAAAAGAACGTTAATTTATTTTATCGATGAACCGCCCTGCATACAATCATACGTGCGTACATACATATACGTGTATTTATCATATTACAAATATTTTGCCTTTTTTTGTTACCAAGAAAGAAAATTTTTTTCAAATTTTTTTTTTTTATTTTACCCCCTTTTTTCCTGCCAATGGTTTAATTTTTTTTTAGAGAAATTCTTCTGCAATCTATTTGTGTGTTTGTATTCATTCTTACCGTATTAATATCCTAGAGTCCTATGTTAATCGCCGTGTAGACGCGAATAGTAGAAATGGTAATTTCCCCCGATACGCAAAAGAGTCTGCAATTCAATTCATATCACGATGAACATACTGTGTCCTTTTTACGTGTGTTCAAAACTGTTCTGTTTTATCAGCGCGAGGGAGTGCAAAGTTAAAAATGCAGCTAATACCCGGATTTTAATCTGCAAGTTAAAGATGATTGCTTCATCTCGAAGCTACGCGTTTCATCGTATAAAATATTCACTGAATAGGAACCGATTTACCAAATCATATTTTTTATAATTATTATTAAGATTGCAAAAGTTTGTGGAAATTCTATTCTAAAATGAATTACGACATTCTTAACTGGATGAGTTGATTAACGCAATCTTGCACAGTTATACCTATACAAGTAGTGCTGAAATTAATGGTTGAATCGAGACACAATATGATTAAAGTTGTACACTGGGTCGGCACGCTCTCTGATCATATCAGCTTTCATTCTTAATTATTCTTATCGACATTTTTTCTGCCAGATTTAGCATGTTGATAATCGATACGGGTTTTGTTATGCCATTTGTCAAATTTATGGACAATTAGAAACTCAGAGCGGCGCCTTGCCCCGCGGGCGTGTACGGGGAGGATAGAAAGCCAGAGATTTCTTTCTTGCCAAAAATAAAGTCGAATGCTATTAATAATATGTAAATTCTGATAAAAATGTAACTTGGCTAACAGATGTTACTTTGTATACTACGGTCCCCAATTGCATTTCTAATTGGGACTCTCAACAAGAATAACCAAATCCAATCTCTATAAAACACTAAACAGACCAGTCCTGAGCAAAGGCTCTCCGCGCTGGTCCTTCATAAACAATGTTGGAAGAGTATCAGATATTTTGACAGGAATACTATAAGACGTATCTTTGGAACTATGTAAGAACACAGCGACGTCTGCAGAGATGTCAATGACGCGGTTTATAAAACGAATGGTTCCGCTGGGCAGGACTCGCAGCGAAGATGGTTCGCAGAACGAAGGGGTGTTGGGAAATATAAACTTAAATAGCTGGAAGATGTGAAGATAAATACTGCTGTGGTGAGTAAAAACACAGTAATTACCAAAATTAGCAAAGATCTTAGTATTAATATTAAAAAAAATACATTTATTGTTGTTGATGTTATTGCGATTTCATCACTGTTGGTAAGTAAAAACGCAGTATCTCTGTTTCTATAAGTAAAAACACAGTTCCTATGTTGAAGTTACTGCGTTTATACTTACTTTTAAGAACACTGTGTTTTTATCTACCATTTTGAAATACATTTTCTCGCCGCACTGTTTTTCACTCTATGGCGGCGTTATTATAACCTATGTTTTTGACGTTTGAGTGGTGTTTTTTCGTTGCATGTTTCGTATTTCTATTGTTCTAAAACCCGTTTTATACATAAAACAAAGATGCAAACAGGTAAATATCTTGTTAAACTTATAAATACAGAAAAAAATTGCTTTTTTCCTTCCCACAATTCATTGATAAACATTCACCATTGGTAAGTAAAAACACAATAAAAACAGAAAAACGCATGTTTTTTGACATGTTACCTTTTACACACTTTATTGTAATGATAATATAGAATAAGCGTCTATAAGTGTTTTGGCAAAATATCAGTACGTTAGGCTATTTGTAAAAATGCAAAAAGGTCAAACAAAACTCCACCCTTCATTCTGAAGAATGAGTTCCATGGTAATTATGTACTGTGTTTTTACTTATCACGGCAGAATACTTCAAGAGACAGGCAGAAATAGAGGAGTTTCCTAGAGGTGGTCAGGACTCTCCAAAGGTTATTATGGGAAATGAAACTGGGAACAGGTTTCCTTGTGCTTATTCGTTTTGGAAGACGAAAATATTATAGTTACCTATATGAATATCTAAAATAATCATTCTGAGAAAATCAAAGGCATGTCTTATAAATAATCTAACAAATTAGAAACGTCAAATTAAAAGGGAATGAAAAAAATAACCCATTTTCAGACTGGCACGTCACGCACGCGTCATACAAAAATACCATAGGAAATCTCCACGCAATGCACGTCCGTGCAGTCGAACGGTGGAGCATATTAGTGGATGTCCTGTTCCTCCATCACGTATCACTTTCATTTCCTTTTGACGTAGTCCCATCTCGGACATGTCTAACATATTGTCCATGACCAAACTAGGGGGAAAGCTGACACCTCATGCCTCCATGCCTCATGCCCGATGCCCCGATGCACCACGACAATACTGCCAGCTGACTTGAATAATAAATCGTGTCTTATCGAGAATATTACAATATTATTCTCCGTTGATAATTTGACCGAATTGATTGTGCGCCATTGAGAATTGTGAAGCGATACCCGAGTGGTGATAAGCCTTTGAAATTTTTATTTGATTTCTCCAGGAAGTTCTTACGGAGAATGTCGATCAAAATGAGTAGGTACCCGGTACCTACGTTGTCATTTCTTTTTCCCTGTAACACCGCTGTAGATAAATGTTTTAACGAGTAGAGTAGCTATATGTTGATCCAACGCGACGATGTTTTTTCTGTAATTGCGAAAGTCGCCAAAACAGATGCATTACACTGGAAACTGGAAGTGTGATCACACAACACAAAACATTTCCTCCGCAAATGCAAGAAAAAAACTTACCTAAGTAGGAGACATCTTGAATATTCCTAGGATTATTCTAGGTGGTTATGCAAAATAGTATTTGTATTCATTAATAATCAATAAAATATGTCAAGTAGTCCTAATTTAGGTACCCATATTTCCTGTAAACTCATAAAATAGTGTTTTGTCTCTTTCGGTATAATATAATAATCCATTTTTGGACATATTATTTGTCTCTTTCTCTCTGTTCTTTGATATAATTTAAATGTAATCTGTTGCTATCTCACTGTTCTTTTATTATATTTTTTATAGTGTGTCTCCCTCTGTACGTATATATTAGCACGTGTATTTTTTGTTTAGTTTAATTTTGTACCCCGATGAAGCTTTGACCAAGCGAAATCGGTCAGTCGTAAAAATTAATATAGATTATATGATTTTTAGCAAAGTTATTGTTTTATTTAATTAAAAATATTATTGAGTTAGATTGAAGCAAAACGACGAATGGAGATGGTTTTAATTGAGGTTAGCAAATATCTACTTATCCGATTTTCAACAAGAGTTTTACTTGTAAAACCTGGATCTAATCCAAGGGAAAGTTTGTGCCATTAACAGGAATTAAATGAATGTGTGAATAATGTCTGGACAGTGGATACCTAAACTAAGTCAAATCGTCATAAATATCACCATTTGTGTCTGGACAGTGGATGCCTAAACTAAGTTAAATTGTCATAAATATCACCATTTGTGTCTGGACAGTGGATACCTAAACTAAGTCAAATCGTCATAAATATCACCATTTGTGTCTGGACAGTGGATGCCTAAACTAAGTTAAATTGTCATAAATATCACCATTTGTGTCTGGACAGTGGATACCTAAACTAAGTCAAATCGTCATAAATATCACCATTTGTGTCTGGACAGTGGATACCTAAACTAAATCAAATCGTCATAAATATCACCATTTGTCTCTGGACAGTGGATGCCTAAACTAAGTCAAATCGTCATAAATATCACCATTTGTGTCTGGACAGTGGATACCTAAACTAACTACTTGAGGTGATTTTTCACAAAAACGGCGCTATACAAGTCATCCAACTATTAAGTCAAATCGTCATAAATATCACCATTTGAAAATTTACTTGCCAACGAAAATATCCTACAGATATTTTTTAGATATATGCATATTCCAGAATATCCTGTCCATGTCACTTAGCCGCACTACTATTCGATGAAAAAAAGTCTGAAATACCATATTATACAGAGCTTTATATATATACACAATAGCAGTGGCGTGCAGTCTATAAAGGCTGAAAAGCTGTACCTACCCTAAAATTTTTTTTGAATATTTTAAAAAAAATACGACAACTATCTGAACAAAACATATTTTTTCCGTGACTTTGGTAAGTCACTCATTCATTTGACTTTTTATTATTTCTCTTTTTGAGACAGACAATTCGTTTTGAAATTCCATTACAGCGATTTATTAAAACGATTTTTAAACTTTTTATTTTTGACCTGACCGGTTTCAGCCTATTACGGCCATCTTTAGACATGTACAATTTTACCTTGAACTCGGGTATATATACAATTTTTTTGGTATCAGGGGTGGTAAGGAAAAATTGTACCAGCTTTGAAGATGGCCATGATGGGCTGAACCGGTCAGGTCAAAAATAAGAAGTAGAAAAAAATTAAAATCATTATTCAGTTACCACACAATCAGTGCAATATGATAATAATACGACGCACAACTTATACCCCGAATTATAGTGCAATGCAAGCCACTGCATATTAGCATCACAAATAAAATGGAGCATCTAAACCGGAAAATACCGGTGTTCCTAAGCAGGTACTTTTATTAAATTGCTTCACTTTCAATAACATCGAAGTTCCCACCGCGATCAATTTGGCTTTAGTTTACTTACTTCATAGTTTGACGCCGCCCGAGCACGTTGTTTATTGATCTTCAAATTTCTAATACGCCTTCTGAATAAATTAGAAAAAAGCAATTACGGATGGTTTTATTAACAAAAACAGCGCTTCGGAAGAAACGAAAACCTCGGATTCGATGACAAATTGAAAATAAAAGCGAAGAGCAGAGTGATTTGGGCCGTGCGTTTGAGGAATTTCATACTTCGTTTGGTAAATCTCGCACTCGGGCGAAGAAAGCAAGTACCTCGCTTGTTTTCTTTCTTGCGTGATGAATTAACGGTGCAATCAATGTATTGTATCGGGGATCGATGCAATTATAGAGGTATCGTGGCACTACCAAACACGCGTATTTAGCTGCTCTACGGGCGTCATTCTGTTATTGAGCCAATTAAACCTGATTAATAAATGGCCTGCGAGTGTGAATCAGGAAAATAGTGGTCGACATTAATGTTTGCCTTCTAGAAAGATGGAGGGAATTTAAATGAACGTATGTAAAAAGTGTGTTTGTTTACGGTAGTCTTGAATTACGAGTTGGCTTTAAGCAAAAGTAAGAAAATGGGACAGTTAGATTTGTTATTCGATTATTATCAATGTGTTTGTGATTCATTGCCATTATGTATTGATTTGTTACCAGAAAGATGAAGAATGCTTTAATTTATGGCTGGTCTTGAATTGTGAATGATAGCGTAAGTAGTTAAAAACCAACGCGCGATTCAAGGTTTAGGAAGATGTTCTACTTTCTCGATTTTTTTGGAATATAAGTCGTTGCCACCATAAAAATGGTGTACGTATTCTTAATAAGTGATATTACAATTATTTGAACTAACTTTAACTTATTAAATCGGTGATGATCATTACAGAATCTATTCAAAAAAATTAATGCGTTCCCATTGTCATCCTTGAGGGATTCCACAATTTGTACCTAGGACACGTAGAAATATTTAACGTAATTTTAATATTGCGTATCCTATATACAAGAAAATTTTATATTGTGGATTACATGTAAAGTAAATTCAATTTTTAATGTGTTATTTCCAAATTATGCATTCCGAAAGCCACAATCTGCATGTTAATGTCATGTTATTTCACTAGAGAGAACTGAATTGTTGAATGTTTACCTTTCGAGTGGCTGCGTCACTGTCTAGGCGAATCAGAAAGCCCGGTATCGGTCACTGCAGCTGCCTTACAAATTATACCGTTTCTTGAACTTGACACTGATAAAAGGGAAATACAAAACAGGCTTCTGGAGGCTCTAGCCGGCTATTCCGCGTAATTGGTCTACTACTTCCGGTCTCTACCCATTCCTCTGTCGTCGATAAGTGTATCTAACAGACCAGCCTATTATATTATTCATTATTACTTCCCGGCTTCACCAGAAACTTTAAAGAGCTTAACGTTCGAGATTTTTTGCTGCTTCAGCGCCCAGATATTATTTTTTAATTGATAATTACTGTGTTTTATACTTACATGTGTGGTTATCTTTTGACTTATCACATTACAAATATCCTCAGGTTAATGAAAGCTTATCACTGGATATTCAGTACGGAAGGTATTTTATAAGAGATGATGGATTGAATCTGGGTCTTGAAACAAAAGCTGGCAGATCATTCTCCGACCAAGCTGTTGAGTGAAAGAGCGAGTCATAAAAATCACCCACAAATAAACTCTACCATTGGCGGCGCTCTCCAATTTTCGAGATTTTCCAGACGTTTTTTGATAAACGTTTTTTACATTCAAAAGCATAGGTACTTCCGAAATAGCCACTACTTCATATTAATTATGAATCATATCTGGAATATAAGATGGTTAAAAATCTAAATAAAGTTTAATTAGAAAGCTTTGATTTAACAAATTCGTGAAACGAAAGATGATGAAAAGAGGTAATGTAACTGGTCACGCAGTTTCTAGAATATTTTGTATGGATTAATGAACATGGAATTGAAATAGCGCATCCGAGAGTGCCTACATAATCTGTCGACTCTACGAGAAGTTCGTAGTACGATTTGGACCAAAGTCATTTTTTTAGTTTTATTGTATCCTTACTAATTATTATTTTAATAACTCCATTGAAAAATATTATAGATTAAAAAAAATTCATGTAGATCAACAAACGTCGATTCTGTATGATATATAAGTTTTAATATATATAATTATACTCAGAATTTATAAATTGTTATTTAAAAATGAATAAATCATCATCTCATCAAAATGTCCTATTTGGTTGACATCATTAGATTGACATCACAGGTTCGAGGGTAAATTCATTCCGTGAGACGGTTGCGTGATGACACACACCCCCCCTGCTTCCTACCGCTCGGATTACAGGAGTTTTAGCGAGTTTAAAAAAATTCAAACTGTGAGAATAAATTTAACTATGAAAAGTATTTTTTTTAAAATAAAGATACTTGTATTCAAGTTGAACGTCAATATTGATGAACAAAATTATTCAAAAATGAACAAATTTCGAATCATTACAAATCTCTTATGGTTAAAACCGTTATTTCCAGCAATCAAAACTTGTTCTGGAATGCCAGGAAAAAAATCTTAATAACTAATAACCGTTCCCATTAATTAATTTATTAAAGCGTGCTAATAAAAGTATGCACTTTAGCAGAGCCGGATTTAACGTGTGTCTAAATCTAATTCCATTGTGTCTGGTTCTTTGTTTTTACGTGAAAAGCAAATATTATAGTCGTTCGAGATTGGTATCTAAAGATGTTCAGCCTTGAGGATGATTCAATTAGATTAAATGCAATACCGAACTACTTTTACTGTGACTTCAACTAACTAACTAATCATCACGCCGTTTCTCCGCAGGGGTAGGCAGAGAGGACGGACCACCAAACAACTCAGTCAACTTGGCACAAACTTCTTGCTTTATTCACATTAATAGATCGTCTCATATATACTATCTGTTATTCTGACTCTTGACCATGGCCTGATTCAAGTATTTGGTTAACTTGATTGTGCCATGTCTTCCTCGGGCATCTCCGAGTTCTTTTTCCATTCACATTCGCGTCATATATTATCTTTACACTCCTTTCTTCGTTCATCTCCTCTATATGCACAAACAATCTATAAACGTCCCTTTCTTAACCTTAATCATTACGCTCACATCAGCCATGTATTATTAGCAAATTTCAACATATTTCACATGGTCATACATGGTTTACCACGCATACGCCTCAGGGATCTCATTTCTACAGCATTCAGTCTACTTTCGTCCTTCCGTTGCCAGTTTCATGCCTCGTTGCCATACATCAGGGTTGGTATCGGTACTCCATTGTGGATTGCTGGCATCGCTTCTTTGGACATTTTTTTGTTAATGCCAACCGCGTTCAGTTTTCCATTAATGGAGTCTCCTGCATTTACACTTCGTTCAATATCCCTATCAGCCTTTACATCTCTCGTAAACATACTTCCCAAATAAAAAAACTCATCCACCTGCTCCAAATATTCATCATTCACAACTATATTGCATAGACTTACTTACATTCATTATTAGCTCATTCTTCATACATACTTCGTTCATTCTAGATAAGAGACACCATAGTAGACCTTCCATACTGTTAGCAATCAGCACCGCATCATCAGCCAATTCAATGAATAGTTTAAAACATATATTTAGGGGAATCATTCGCAACAAGAGACTTTGTTTATAATAAAAACCATGAAATTTGGTTTATCGGTTTAAGGCCTCGTGTTTTTGCTTCCAGCCTTACAAAATATGAATCCGCCACTGTCTTCAAACAAAGTATAAATTAATACGCTTTTCTTTCATGCTTATTAGGCTGATGAGCGATTTTTTGGATCGCACGTAATTTAACGGTATTTTTTACGTTTCTCACAACTCACTAAGATATCTTACACCTTCCTCTTCTTCTATTATATAAAAAAGAAAGACCCGGGCGGGCGGTGTGTGTTTGTTTTGTATACAAACCTACAGTTTTTTTCCGAGTTCGGTGAAATTTTGCACAGTTGACCATCGAAACAATAGGAAGGTCATTTTCTACATAAGATTTCTAAAAATCACCCCCTTCCATCTTTCCCACCGCATAAAGCAGAATTTTGGTACTTTTTGATGAAATTTCGCACACTTGATTTTAAATAAGAAGAAAACTACTGGGTAGGAGTAGGGGAACTGATCACAACCTCAAAACTTTCCTCCAAACCATTAATAACCCCGGGCAAAGCCGGGTACTTACTATAATATTTACACCTAGTATAAATTATAATATTTATATAATTTATACTATTTATACCAACACTACTAATACTGATTGTTTCGTTTTTTTTCACGTGGGCTAGCCTCTAGCCACCCTCCTCAAACTTTGGAAGTGCATATTTTGCTAATGAAAATAGTTAACCGATGTTTTTTTGTATTAGGTAGGTACTTTTACTGTGGCAAGAAATTGATTCAGAAATTATTAAATAATTCAAAGTTACATACCGATGAAACGAGGTTCTATCTACTACCTGTGCTTAGTGTAAAAAAATCTGATAAAGTTGAGAAAAATATATCGAGTATATACTCGTATATGCCTGATATTTCAGTTATTTTTAGTAATGGTAACTCGGCTTAGCTTGTGCGGGGTTTCTAGCAGAGCAACTTAACGAACGTCGAACGTCGGAGCCGGAAAACTTATATCCGTTGAACATACTTTATTTGCGTGGAATTCTGTACATTAAAAAATGTTATTTATGGCAATTTTAAATACATTTCTTATCTATTACTGAAATAAACTTTTCTTTGCAAATGTTTTAAAAACGAAATAATAAATTTGTAAACATCACTCGAAGGGGTATTGGTGAAAGTGAAAAATATTTCCGATTTTTATAGTCATACTATGGAGGCCCAGTAGTGTGGCCGACGGAAAAAATATATTAACCGAGTTTTTATTTTTTGACTTGGCAATAATGGCAATACTCTTTGTATCCGCTGAGCGAAGCGGTTTCGAAATTTTAAATTTCGCTTTCGGGGACAAGGAGTATTGCCATTATTGCTCAATCAAAAAATAAAAAACTCGGTTAATATATTTTTTCCGTCGGCCACACTACTGGGCCACCCGATCGTCTGGAAGGCACTATAGTACTGGCTGAATGCAAGCAAAACTGAATTTATGTGAATTGCATCACCCAGAAACTAGCACTAAATTGACAATAGTCCGATAACAGCTCTCTAGTGGATATTATTCCCTTAAAATCAGTTCCTTTTCTTGTTGTTTACTTGGACAAAAACAATGGTTTCAGTGAATGCTGAACTTGGCGATACGGTACAGTCTAGCGTATTTTTGACAATTGAAATCCATAATGTCTCCCAATAGATTCTGCTTACTTTGGTGAATGCTGTTGTAGTCTCCAGATTGAACTACTGCATGGTTCGTATGCTGGTCTGCATAATGCACATTAAGAACAGATTCCAAGAAGAGTTCAACACAGCAGCTCGTATAGTATGCGGTGCCACCGAATACTGTCACATCACTCCTCTTCTACGTGATTGCTTACACTGGCTTCGAATCACAGAAAAAGTTCGGTAATTTTACACAATTCCGCTTCAGTAGAAAAATACATAATTTAGAAAAAAGAAATATACTGTTAGGTTAATAAAAATAAATAAAAAATAATTGCACTTGCGGATTTTCAAAATATTTCACTTTATTTTTTACTTTACGTAAATCAAAATACGTAAATATGTAAGGGAAATTGACGCCATGTTTAATGTTGTTAGTATGATAATAAGACGATTTTTAGGTTCTTAGGTTATTAGGTTGGGTTAAATAATAAGATGATTTTGCAGTTGGCGCTTCCGACAAATGTCATATCATACTAACAACATTAAAGATGGCGTCGATCCCCTTACATATTTACATATTTCGAAAAAATATAGTGAAATATTTTGAAAATCCGCATGTGCAATTATTTTTTATTTATTTTTATGAACCTAACAGTATATTTCTTTCTTCTGAATTATGTATTTTTCTACTGAAGCGGAATTGTATAATATTACCAAAAGTTCAATTTAAAATTTGTACAAGACACTGAATGGGCTGACACCATCATATGATCTCTGCGTAAGGGACAATCCCAGGTCGGCCAAGTCTGATGCGTCGAATAGAATGGTTGAACCCTCTCGTACGAATACTATTTAATTTGGGAACAGCGCTTTCAATGTTTGAGGTCAGAAACCAATTTCGAAACCTTTAAGAAAAGTCTAAAAACATATCTATTTAAAAGGGGCTACAAACATGCACAAGATGTAAAGCGTCCTTGGGGTGATTTTAGTCACTAAAAGGCGCTATAGAAAAATTAACTATTTTTTTTAATATTATTTAAAGTTTCATATATTATTTCGCTTTTGTCAAACATTTTCAAATTTCTTCATTATTATATTATTATTTTTTTACACGAGAGTGAAAAAATCATTTCTTTTAATTTACAAATAACACTTTTTAAATCCTTAAAACAGTAGAGTTTTATGGAAGATAATGAAGTGTGGTAATTTCTAGTAAGGTAACGGTACTGTGTATGTGTTTACCACCATCTGTTCTGAATCAGAGGATTCGATGAAACGAGGGGAGAGGCGGGAGATACGCACTGATAAACTAACAAATTACCCGCGCGCTATTGCTCCAAGTTAGATGAAATTGTTTCCACCTCCTGGCGAATTCAGCGGTGGGCAACAAAATTCATTAACAGCCCTCCACACTAGCGATCAAATTATTGTAAAAAAATTAAATCGCAAAAAATCTATGTTGCTACTATGCCACCCGGTCAGAAGGGGCAAAAGGAAAATTTTCTGTTAAATATAGATACCAAAAAAAAAATGAACTAACTAACCATCAAGTAGGTAGAAAAACTCGATCTTGGCGTACGCTTCTTGCTTCATTCACATTCGTACATTCCCTTCTATTATTCCAACTTCTGACATGGCCCGACTCAAGTATTTGATTCATTTGATCGTGCCATGTCTTCCTCGGGCGTCCCCGGCTTCTTCTTCCATTCATATTCGCGTGATATATTCTTCTTACACTCCTCACTTCGTTCGTTTGCTCTATATGCCCAAACCGTCTAAGAGCCCCTTTCTTAATCTTACTTAAATATAAATTATATTCACTATGTATATGCCTAAATGAACATCTTAATTCAGTCGGCTAATGATAGTCGGGAATTGTTAAGACTACTATTTATGGAGCTTTCAAATATCCCTTTCATTATCAATAAATAATACGACAAGCCATATTGTTTGTTCCATATTTTGTAAATTATTTAATAATACATAATGCGACACCAATTTGTAAAGCTATTACAAAATAGTCCGCAGGGTAAGACGCAGTAAGGCAGTCTGAATACACAGAAAAGATAATTTTTAATTATTTTCTAGCTAAATCAGTTTTACCGGTAATAAATCATTTTAAACACCGTACAAATTAAAATTGGATGGTAGTAAATAAAATCATATAAGTAAGTCGTCGCAATGTGACCGACATTAAATTTAAAAAATATATATATTTTGTGGCTTTTCTAATTTTAATCTTTATGAGACCTCACAATATGAAATCGAATTCTATTGATTCGCTTTCTCTAACGCATAGACATTTGCTTTGCACTCAAATGGTTGCTGTGAGCAGTAAATGTTGAACGTTATTCGATTCTATAAGCAAATCGAATAAGTCGATGAATACGTAAAAGTGAAAGCATAAATAATATTGTGAACACAGTTTCGATGTCAGGTGTTGTCACAGAGCAAATAAAATACAGAGATGCCCTAACAGGCAAGGGGAAGAAATCAAAATAGGAGGGGCGGGGGCGAGCCAGACGTGCCGTCAATTTAACTAAAACAGCTAATAAGTAAAAAAAGGTTCGACTTGTTTACAAAAACCAAAGTTGGTGCCACAATGTGTGTCACGTGACCTTTGCCTATAGTCGTTGAAATCGTATTAGGGCAAGCCTATCAATGGGTGTCGTAGAGAAGTATCAATCTATCTCTCATTTGGCAGATTTAGTAACTATCTATAAAAATGGTTCGATAAATATTGAATTGTTGGTTCTGATGAAACCAATTTCCCCCAGGCTTTTGCAATATTTGAGGACTCTGTGTTTAGGATCTTTTTAAGGAATAGAATGAGAAGAAGTTCTGGGAAGGAAAAAGGGTATGAGGAGTGAGTGGGAATCTGGGAGTCAGTGTGTTCAGGAGCGACAGAAGTATTAATCAACCCCTCCCACTGAGGTCCGAGGTGATGGGTCCAGAGATTCGGGGTGGAAAGTTCGATGGGTCTCCCTCAACCGCACAGCACACCACGCAGCCGATGGGCAGACGTATCCACCGCCAGGACCTAGACGAACCTTACCCTGTAAACCCGGCAATATTTAGTCTTGAAAAACACACTATTTCACACCTCTACAAATTCCTGAGTTATTTTCTATAATAAGTCAAAAACATTTATGGTGGGTATATATTATATCTGTACAGCAGTGGCGTGCATTGATTTATGACCGAATATGTATTATAGTTTTTCAAGTTAATTTATGAAATGTGCAGTAAATATTTTAAAATACCTCTTTTATTATCTCCTTCTGCTGAATGTTATGACCAACGAAATAAATTAACGTACTTTATCAAATTCATGGAAAAAATACGTTTTGATCAGAAATTTGTAAGTATTTAATTTCTCTATATTTTTTCTTATTCGGTTCGTTTTTCTTAAGGTAGGCACAGCTTTTTAGCCACTGCTGTACAGAGAATAAGCAATTCAGACTTAAAGCTGTTTCGCCAAAAGAAATGTGTCTTTTCTGTAGACTGTTTTTCTTTAAGTCTGACATAATTTGTATTCGCTACCGCGAAGATGTTCCCATAGTTAAATATCAATTTCTTTCAACGAATTAAAAAAAGAAAGGTAACCGAAAGGCAGTTATTTTACAGTTCCACCCGAATAAATATATAATCAATGAAGCAGTCAATAATTCAAAATAAAAAAAATTATTGATATTTACACTTTAGACAGCGATTAATTCCAAAACAGTGTATTTTGTAGTTAGATGATGATTTATGACCGAGTGATACTTAAACACAAAATCGACCAAAAATCATTTTTTCAAAAGATCTGTCTGATTCATGGTCTCATCAGTCGCTATGAATAATTTGGTATTCATCGGAGTACAAGTAACCACCATCAGTGGCGTGCAGTTCATAAATACTTAAAAGCTGATTCTCTATACCGTGTAGAACCCAGGGAAACTTCTGTGAGGTGTCACACAAGAATAAAATGGATCAATGGGGAAAATTAAAACTAAATAAATGAATGTCCACGGAACAAAAAATTCAATATAATCTAATGCAGAAGAAAACGAAAAACTAAGACCTGATACTAAGCAGGAAATCAGCAATTGTATAACGTAATTACGTGGACTTGTTTTAAGTAAGTATTGTGTGTAATTGACCTGATTGACATTGAACATTGACCGAATTCGTGAGAGTAAACACCGAATACAAAAAGCGCTCCATAATTTACCAAATAGAAAAGATTCTTCGGATTGCGGTGAACGATAATTCTCCAGTAATCAATTCAAGTCAAAACGTTAGCGAAACTTGCGTTAAGTATGGGTCATCAACAACGCTGAACCGAAAATCCCCAGAAGTGTGACTCAGATTGATCTGAAAGAAAATTTTTAAAGTCTATTTTAACGATATTTGACCAGTTTTCATTAATTTTACCGAATTAGACAATTTTCTATTACATTGATCGATATTTGACCGAATTTTACCACATTTGACAATATTAGACAATTTTTCTTCAAATATGACAATTTTTTAGCATATTTGGTGGGTTTTATGTTAGTTTAACTTTTTTTATACTGGAGGCCCTGAGTTAGATTATTTCATGGATGCTGTTTGGAGGGTCTTATGGAGGATAAGAAGAAGTGAACCTGAGTCTTGAAGAGATCTAAGTTGTAGGAGGGAGGAAACATAGAGGCATATAATCAAACAGGCGAGCCTTTGTCATGTGACAAATGTCAACCGTGTACAAATTTTGAACGCGCCTTTGGGGTGTTTCCCAACTCTAGGGTATTTATTTATTTATTTACTTTTTTTTGGGAAAATTAACAGCAAATCCATAATTTTCATACATATAACAATATAAACAATAAATTATGCCAATTATAAATTTTCCTCTGCTGATGATAAATACTATGAGTAAAGTGTGACAATGTACAGTTTAAGGATAATCTTTAGGATAATCTTCTATTGAAATACCGACAGAAGAAGGACAACATTCCCATCTGACGTCTGTGCTCCAAAGATTGCAACTCGTTTGTCAATTGGCGAATCCATCAAATGGACCGCCCATTTCTGCACGGAGTCAAATGTATTTATGATGTTTTATGAAATTTGTTGATTTCTGATCTGGTAAATCGAAGTAAGATAAAATTAACCTTAAATCGAAACACACACCCATAACACACATCCATTAGTTTATGTCTTCAGTGGTCATCAAATAGTGCAATCAACGGCCTCGTATCGCTTTTCGGTCCGTCGCTCGTCGCGTCTTCAATTTGATATTCAATATTGGAGAGTGCTTTCGTTTTTTTATGATCCCGCTCGAGACGTGATGATTGCCACAATTAAATTTCATTTCAATACTTCGGAAATACTTTCTCGATGGCTTTACGATACCTTTTCGGGGTTACGGAGTTTTGACAGCGGTGACCAAACAACGAACGATGTCTAATTAGACGATCGTTGTTTGCAAGTCGAAGCACGTAGCGACTTTTCATGCATAACATGCGCTTTATTTGCATTGGTTGTTTGTCTGATTTCTAAGGTTCGTTATCACGAACAAAAAAGAAAAGTTATTGAAAATAATACGTGCAGAGGCATTTCTAGGTTGCAAGGTTATGTTCAGCTTGCAAAATAAAATCTGATGCTCCATTAAAAATACCGTTTACCACATATCGATTTTTTCGTCAGTTTTTTTATTGTAATACTAGCATATGTGTACCCGGCCTTGATCGGGATTTTTTTTGTTAATAAAGTTATGAAGTTGTGACTTCTTACTTGTCCTTTGGGTGCCATCATTGATTTGACATCGAAAGTAATGCTCTATGACGACGATTACTATATCTAAAGAAGGAAACATTAATTTGAAAATTTATTTCATTTCAATCATTTATATTTTTGAAAATATATCTATATTCAAAAGTTCTTAAGTAGGTACCTACTTGCATTTACCATTTTGAAAATATTCTACCTAAATAAACATTTGTCTTTTGAATATGTAATCTGTGGCTAACCAGAGCGGTATATCTGTGTGCTAACTTCAATACAACTTGGCGGGTTCAATGTTTTTCATACTAATTTTAATACGTTATAGCAACAGTTTTACATATTGGATTTCGTTCAAACTCTCTCTAAACCTTCCCGGCACTAATGAAACTTACTGTAGAATTTTTAAGCGAAATCGGTCGAGTAATTTTCGAGAAAATCGAGGACATACATAGAGACAAACAATCATTTGCATATATATATATATTTACATGTTTCTGTTAAAGTGCATGTTTACTAAAGGGTTTTTCAATTAATTATTCTGAACTATCACTGATCTAAGAGAGAGCTCGTTTCTTTCGGCGTGACTATTCACGCGGTTCTTAATAAAAATTAGTGAACCAGCAACTTGCGCAGTGGTCGGTAGACAATAGGGTATTTTCACAAATTGCGGATACCATTAGAAATATGTAGAAGATTTAAGGTTTATGTTTCTGATTTTGATATTATTTTTAAAACGTTGCGATGTAGATAACGCTACTGGCTGGTAAGAGGGCTGTCACCGACGTTGATTGGCGTGACGTCAATAACGCCATATTCACGAATAAAAACGTAACATGTCGTTTTGCGGCATACCAAAAATGGCACATTTCAAATCGTTATAGAAAATTTATTCGTTAACATTAATACTAAATAATAATGCCGAATTTTTTTTTTAAATTTTATGTTAATCAAATATAATAGTGTCATTATTAAGTTATGCAATATTTTAGTTTTTATTATTGTGATAGCTGTTTCGGCGTTCGAGGCCATTTTCAAACTGTGGTTAAGCTACTTTGTGGCGACTTACTTATATGATGTCATTTACTCCCACCCCATTCTAATTAGGACGAGTTTTTAAAAATAATGATTTATTACCGGTAAAACCGATTTAGTTAGAAAAAAACAATACTTGCAGAACTTAATAATAACTTTATTAAATTTGATTTACATTAAATTTAAAAAATAAATAAATAAATGGAGTTCTACGAATTAAACACAAAAACAATTAATATGTAGTGTTTAAAATTATTTATTACCGGTAAAACCGATTTTGTTAGAAAATAATTAAATTCTCTATTCTGTGAGGTACTTAAATTTATAATGTGTAATTATTAAATTTGATTTACATAAAATTTTGTCATTAAATTTTAGTTAAAAATTTTTTTAGACAATGAAAAAAAAACAGCGAAAATTTTCCATTGTACGAGGATTCAATGTCATGTTTATTTCTTCCTTTGTTATGTGTGTAAGATTATGGTTAATTTTTTTTTCTATTTATAACATGAAGGCATATCAGACTTTCGATGCTATTTTTTTTTTTTTTTTTTCAGCAGTGCTTCTTTTGACTCACTTCCCCCCAAAACATATTCAATGCGTCTAGAGGCTTGGATGATAAAACAAAGTTAATTTACACATATACCATTTATAATTTTATTAATCATATATATTTCACAATATCGACATTCTTCACAAATACCCTTTCAAAATATCGAACCGCAGTAATACGTACGACCACAAATTGATCTACGCGTATAAAATGTATCGAGAACATCTCTTGTCCCGATCCTATTTTCCTCTTCCTCTCCTCCCTTTCTTCTTATTTTGTTTTATTTTTTGTAATAAAACATATTTACTTAACCACCTTTAGCATAAGAAACTTTGTTGGCTTAACTTTTGTAAAAATTCATTTTATATAAATCTGTATTAAAGGCTGTTTGTTTCTTACAAATATATAAATACATAAATAAATAAATAATGTTACACCGCAAACGTTTGCTTTCTATTGTAAAGATGTCTCTAAATAAGTGAGATGATAAAAGCTATAACCGAATTCTGTTTCTATAGGTAGCTTCCACGCAACAGTTAGAAAACTGTGCTAACGAGGTTCTTACGATTGACCGAATTAGTGTGATTATTAATAATAATTTAATCATTCTCTCTAGCGAAACTCGGGAAAACAATTATAAATTTTCTCTACTTTTGTCACAATATAACTCATATTTCTCGTAATTAGATTCACACATTCCATGGTGTTCAGTAAAAAAACAGTATAACTTACGTAAGATTTTGACTCGCATAACGTCGCACACCAACGATGTGAAATAAGTAATTAATTTTACCGTAAATTACAATACCCACTGTCATATGTAATTTCTCTGCAAATAGGCATTTAAAATTCAACTAATTATTATTGTGAAGACGGCAGAAAGTAAACTGTATGACCACTTTTACTGAATTAAATTACGTTTTGTACAAATTCGAAGAAGGAGACGGCAGAGAGAATCTTAATATGAATTGTTATTTTCATACACACATAACTTTCTTAATTTGCATATACATAAGTGGATTATATTCAACCTATCTATGGTATCAAAACAAACCGGCATTTCTGTGGCTGTCGACTGTGAGAGACATTTCAATGTGAAATATTCAGTGTATAGTTTTATACGGACAATAGATCGCTGAAGGAGATAGTTGTTGTTATCTCGTTATTTATAGTTTGTTAATTTGAGTGAATTTAGACATCAATGCATTAATAGTATGATATCTACATTGTATTACCATCTGTCGACCCAAACATGGACTATCTTGGTGATAGATCAGTTTATTTTCTTTTTGTAACCGTTAGTAACGTTTGATACTATTTTTAACTAATATTTGGTCTACCGCCCGATTTCGCCGTTTTATAAGCGTTTCTCAGATTTCCGGTCGTTTGACAACTGCCAGTTGTTGCCCGACGATCGCTTATTTGAAATCGTGCACTATTTTAATTTAAAAAAAATAATATACATATATATATATAATTTCCATTTGGGAAATGGATTCCTTACCGAGCAGTGAAAGTGCTGACGAGCGAATGGCAATTATTTAAGAAAATAACGGACGGATAACAGTCCGTTAGCGAAATGATTCGTTATGTAACAGAAATTTGGCAGTTCCTTTATAAAACTCTTATAAAATGTGTCAACGGGGTGAATAATGTCAGTTAAATGTCAAACGTCATTATTGGTTTGCGATCTATTTATTGCGATTCAAATATTGAATGATAAAGCTTTATTTCCGTTTTCGAATGTCTAAACATGTTTTTGTATGTTTTAAATAAAATTGAAGAGAACCTAACTTATTTTACTAATTATGAGCTACGTTTTGTATTGTTTTTTTTTCATCGAAAAACCTCAAATGTCAATGTACGAAACGTACAATGTGTTTTTCGGCATTAAATGTCATGTTAACACTTTATTTTCTACACATTTTTAACACATACGTTTGTGAAGTATAAAATGTTGGTTTATGTATTAGTTTTAAAAACCAATTATACTTATTTATAATAAATACAATATTAACACATCTATGTAATTTTTAGATTGAAAGTTTTTACTTTGATGTCACTTTATTGTCTTAAAATTTGGGGGCTACTATTGTATCGTGTATGAAAGTGGTCAGATACTATTTTATAGTGGGCAGGCACCTCCATGGACAATTTAGGATAAAAAAAAGTTTGGAAACAGGCAAACTGAGCGAATACTTAACAAAACATTTGGCTGATCGGTGACTCAGATTGATCATTAGAAGAGTTGGTAAGAACGGCCGTAGAAAAATTGTGTGCTGGCAAAATATATATCGGAATCAATTGCGGTGATAATTTTTATATATTGGTGTAAGTGGTGAAATTCTGGACTCGGTAAGTGGATTATTTTTATGTATTATCTACACAGTTTTGCCAAAAATCTCAACAAATTTAACTCGTTCGTACATTAAACATATCACACGAAGTTTGTACGAGTATGAAAATCAACGAAGCATGTGATACTATCTCTATATTCTGATGTCTGTTGGTATAATGATAGCAGGTGATCATTTGGATATTTCCAACAGCATGGAGTATCGAATCTCTACTGACCGTAACGAGGGTAATCACCTGACATTGCCTAGGTCAGGTTGGAAATATTTCTCTCTACAAAGGCGGTTAGACGCGTATATAATTTTGAACTGAATTAAAAATTGACTATTTGATGATTGTGTCACTTTCCTACTTGTGGTCACTTTTGATAAGACAGTTTTCACGCGAATGTCTGCACACTACATGAACTGAGAGTGACAAAGTGAACAATGGAAAGATTAATAATCTAAGAGAAAGAGTATTTAGTGGATACCATGTGCATTATTCCGGAGTGCAAGGCTAGCGAGTGAATGACGTGCTTAGTTTTGTGAACACTTTGCCTAGGTTCTTGGACATTCATCACAATTCCTTGTAGGATAATTTGTGTTTTTGTCTTGACATGTTTTCTGGGGGAAAATATAAAGTTTTAAACTGTTCGTTTTCGTACTGGTTTTCTGTTTGTTTGATGTGATACTGATTTGTATGTTCTACGGTGAAGTATTGAAATTTTGTGTTTATTTCTTTGTGGATCCGTTTCCTGTCAGATGTTTCAATATAGTGGTGAGCATGCAGTTATAAAGTTTAGTGCCAAATTACATATCGGCCCTTCCCAAAAGCCATCAACTCTTGTAAAAGTAAAATAAAACAAACACTTCATTTAGACCCAATAATTTATTTTAAATTCATCACCAACCGGTTTCGCTTATCCCAAGCTTCATCAGGGTAAAATTTAAAACTAAACAAGATTACATAGAGTGCGCAAACATGCTCGCTAGGAGATTCAACAGTTGCGGTCCTCCGGTAAAGAAGCAACTATTCCAGACAGACTGCACGATCTTTTATACTAGCGAACTATGGACTAGGTATGCACAAGGCGTCATGAACACACTCCGAGTACAATATAACCACGCTTACAGGGCACTGTTCGGCCTCTCTTGGCGATGCAGCGCCTCGCAGATGTTCGCGGAGGGAAGGGTGCATGGGTTCGCTGCTTTGATGCGCCACAGAGTAGCCGGGACGAGTACATATATAGAGGAGGCATACAAAATATAATAAGAGGGAGACATTGAAACTATTTTGAGAATATTTTAATTTATATTTTTAGCCCTTTGATGGTAGGGCCATCTCCTCCGGTAGAAACTGTGCAGAAACTGACAGGTCCGGAACCCGGTAAAAAAAAAGTATGATTTAGTTTTTCATTCTCAAAATTATTAGTGTTGTTTAAGGGTGAGTTTATTAAACATCTTGAAATATATCTGAAATGGACGAATCGCAAAAAAACGCTGTAACGTATTTAGCGAGAATGAAATAAATTTGAAAATATGGAAATCGATAGAAAAGTGTTTTTATGTTAGGTTAACCCTTTGATTCTAGTTGTTCCGTATCGGGAACTAAATGACGGTCCTCGTAATACCCATTCTATCTCCCTTTCTCTTGAGGTTGACATGTGTTTTAGAAAGAGAGAACTCAATATGTCAGAATATGATGTAAAGTGAGTCATATTCTGACAGTAGATCGAAAGTTTTTGAATTTTGTAATACTTTTGCAAGGATTTGGTTGATATTGTATGGATTTTTGATATATTAACTCGTTTAAAACTTTTAAAAATTACATCCGATTTCACTTAAGATACTCGCTTTTCTAAAAGATTTTAGCAGAACTGCACAAACGAAATGGTTTTATTTTCAACGCACGACCCGCTACTGCGACGCTGTCAAGTGAAGCGGATCTCATCTCACCTCGCCTGCACTTTATGCACAGCAATGCACACAGCACATAGCTCGCTGCACATACGAGTGCCTCGAGTACGAGGTAAACTGCAAGCCGCATAGCGCACAGTAGTTGCGCTTACACGCCGGTGCATTCGTTCAAATAACGGGCAAGACACGCGCGACTTTCTCCTTTACTATCCATACGATGTTCGTCTACTCTCATTTGTATGTTGCACCTGATTCTGTACAACGTACAACCGTGTCAATACCTACGCTGACAAAGCTACGCGTGTAATCAAATATGATAAACGTCAAAATACTGGCAACATGCTACACTACCGCTTCTATCGGCCCGTACTACCATATATAGGCTTCCAGTATGTATTGCTCTTATAATAAATATTTTATTTTCTTTGTAAACAACAAGTCTTTCGACTCATTTATCGTTTTAGTGGATAACTTTAAGTGAATTGATTTTTTTTTTAAATTGTACAACATTGGGACACCTGTTTCGGTGTTCAAATTCGTTGACTTATTTGTTCGGTTAAAAGCATATTTTTTTAAAAGTGGTTTTGTATAATTCAACTGCCATCTGTGGATTAATTTTTAAATAAAAAATTGGGTACTTACCTACTGAAAAACGTTTTATTTGTAGGCAAATATGAAAGAAACTTACTGTAAAATAAAGTAAAGTATTGGAGTTTAAATTTTATTGGAAATAAAATTTTAAAAAACATATCCTTTGTGTTCTGTGGTTACATTTTTTTTAAAATTACTGCACTTATTCGCAGGTTGGTTTACTGGTGTTGATTGAATTAAATAGAATTTTAAATCATGCAAGTTGATAAAAAAATATAGGCAGGGTAATTCGAGGCTAAGGAATCTTTTTATTTTTTCATCTTAAAAAACAACTTTTTTTACAAAACGCTTTCTACAATAAGGAATCCAGTGAGAAATATTATGATACTGAATATATACTTTTATTGTATATAAATTATAAGTAAAATTTATAAATCGCTTTTTCTAAAAGTGAATAAATAATCACCTCATCAAAACACCTTATTATATATTTTGATAATGTTAATGTTCAATACGATTATTATTCTTCGAGTTAAAGTTTCTGAAAAGGTACATAATGTTATTACTTATGTTTAGTTATGGTTTAGAATGAATAGAATATAAAAGTATGTATGGTAAAGATCACCCTTGTTTTGACATTTGACGTTCTAACCTCAAAACCGACCGACCATAGATTTGGAGCGTTTTGGCGGCCTTTGAAAAATTGACACTTATTTTCACTATGAAAACTAACTTTAGAAAGAAAAAAAAAACGAAATGTACTGGTATTTACGATTGAACGTCATTATTGATTAAAAAAAAAGATCTTGCTATGCTATTATATTTGATACGGTGCTTATAATGTTATAATTATTTGTGTTATACGATACATGAAGTGAAGAGAATTTAGTTAAGATGATGCAGGACCGGGACACGAGAAAGTAATGATTTTCTCAAGGCAATTCGAGTTTATATAATCTATTCGATTTTCCAATGTTTCTTAAGGCGATGCAATGCAAAATCATGTCTTTTCGGATTTGAAATTGATGGCCTAGAAATATCATCGATGATTTAATCAAATACTGCAAGTAAAACACACCTTGGCCTTTTGTTTAAAATGGCATGTTTTTATTGTGTCTTTTTATAAGCCTAGAAAAAAATAAAGTATCAGACATTAAAAAATGTTTAAAGCGCAAACTCTCCTACTTACGAACCCCTTTTTCGATATTGTCGTATTGTTCATTGAGGTAAATTAAGCTTTTTTAGAAAATTATCGTAAAACATTTTAATAATTTTGTCTGAGCTTTACAGAATTGAATGAAACACGCTTTTTGGTGATGGTTTTTTTACGTAAATCGAAACATGCGGCCGATGTTAAGCGGGAATCACAACCTTATCGCCACCTGCATAAGGAGCGCGGGATTTTGTTGGAATTTTAGCCGGTGGATCGCCTTAAGTTTTTGATAGAATCTTTTGAATAAGCGGTTAGTTTGGTGGCTAATAGGTAAATACCGGCAGGTATATAGTCACGAAAAGTCTTATATAAGACTATATACCTACTAAAAAAAAATAAAGTAAAATAAAAAGAATTAAAAAATTAAGCACTTGTACGTTGTAATAGTAATATTCATAAAATAAAGGTTATTTAAAACTATGTCGAAGTCAGTGGACCAGACTATGTTTAGCTGTCATTGACTCGATAACGGCTTCATATGTTGTGTATTTGTGCTGACCAGCTAGTCAGGCGAGTTTTTTCACAGCCACGTGAGAATAAATCAATAAAACACACAATAATGTCGTCTACCGAGTTATTTCTAGACGCGTTTAGCTTTTAGTGACAAGTGAGTTCAACAGACGTAAGTAGGTACTGACCACTTAAGAGGAACGGCTGCGCGGCTTGTTTCATACAAAACTTAATTTTGAATTTGCAACCAAAATACTCATCTAAACCTAATGATTTTTTTTTCATCAAAAAGTATAGTAAATATCTAGTATGGATTAGTAGTAATTTATTTATTTTTGTTTTACATTATGCGATATAGGCCATTAAAGAAATAGATTTTTCTTGATTTTAGAGGCACCTTTAACAATTATTTGGGGGCTAACGGTGATTAAAAAAAAAGTTTTACCCCGTCTACTTTGAAAATATAATGAAATATAATTTTTTTAAATATTAAAATAAGCATTATGGTGGACATTAAATTAAATTAAAATGTACGTTGGAACACAAATTTGCCGTACATAATTTAAAAGATCGACCCGAAAAAAACGTTTTTTTTTATTGTTTTTATTTATTTATAATCATATTTACATATAAAATATGATACATTTAAAAAAAAAGTATAATAAACCCGCAAATAATTTTTTAAGTTGCCTATAAAATTATGAAAATTGATTTTTTTTGCATAAACTTCATAATTTATAACAACAAAAAAAATTCTTCTCATCCGTACTAGATATTTACTAAACCTTTAATTTAAAAAATACATCATTCAGTTTGGATGGGTATTTTGGCCTCAAATCCAAAATTAAGTTTTGTATGAAACAGGCAGCGCAGCCGTTCCTCTTAAGGCCCAGTCCACAGTATTGATATAGGTGTAGTTTGTAGTGAATCCGGATGTAATTGGTGTCCCCAAGAATCTATATAGTGTACTGTGTGCAATGATATTACAAACAAACAGTCAATCTTGAAATTTTGTAAAATGACACGAAAATCTTTCATGTACTCACCGTGAATGTTCCTCTGTAACTTTATTATTTACTACAAAATATTGGACATATATCTCTACCCGTTGTAATAATATATTTATTGATTAAATATATGATGTATAGAAATGTATACTTTTTATTTATTTTTTTATGAATACCGCACAAGAGTCCCAACTGCTCCCAACCGCCTGGAGACAGTGAGACTATGGCATCCCTTATTGAGGAATGTTGTGATGCTGAATGTATTGGGGAGGGGAAGGAGAAGGGGAAGAGAAAGGTGAGGAAATACCTGGCTATTCCAAGCCATTCCAAATAACGTTTCAATTCTGAATGGTGGTCTTTCACCAGGGCGATACTGAGAGTATCTTTCACTCTGGAACGTGCGCAAATATACTATATATTATTTTTAAATTAATTAATTGTGAAAAAGCACAAATTAATTAAATAAAATTTACTTTCGCACGCCGAGATTTGAACACGCGACCTTCGGATTCGGGGATCCATGGAGGCCGTCAAAACGTTATAAACCATTTCAATTTTAAATATTATTAACTTCGTTTTAATTTTTTTTTTCTTCATCCTTCCTAATTTTTATACAGACGTACCTGACTTACTTTAACCAGCAATTCCTGACCTCATTTGGAGTAAAAATTCTAATGAAATTTTGGTCTCGGGTAATACTGTTTAATTTATTTTTAATTAACGTAAAGACATAGAGGTATTTGACAGGTAGGGTCGAGTTGAGGAGTTGGACGGTTACTCTGAATACTCGTAATTTGAATTTTTTATTTTTTTTTGTCGAAATAAACTAATTATTCATCTATATAAGGGTTATGGTACTGTGCCTGTCTCACTAGGAGTATCTGTGTTGAGAAAAGGCAAAGTTTATTATCATAAGTGATACATGCTACACAAAAATACACTGCTTTTTCACAACAACCTACATATCTGTCCTGACGATGGACACCCCAAGGTTGTCCGAAACTTTGGCTAAAGGAGTAGGAAGCGCGATAGGGTTTCACGCCTCGATAATTGTTTTGGCCGTGAAACTCTTAAATCATACCAAAATGTAAATTGGCATTAAAAATACGGAACTAAATCCAAATGTATGAATGTGAACAAGGTGCCCATGCATCTGACAGCTGTCAGCGTCCAGGCATTTGATTTTGAGAAAGAAAAGTAGCGAAATATTAATCATTTACCTGAATTAGAGTCTGATTTACTATTTTTTTGCCACGTACATTTAAATGTAGACCATTTAAAATAGGAATAGTTAATATTTAAACATGATATGAAAGAGATCTCGCCAAAAGATTAACCAATCTGATTTTTCTTAGAAATATTTCAAAGACTGCAAATAAATGAACACATGTATATGTAATGTTCGCTGGGTTGTATCTAATTTATGAAACTTTTGCATAAATTGAAAATAAAATATCATCATGGCAATAATGAAAGCAAACTTAATATGAAGGTGAGAAGACAAAATAATTCGGTAGGTATGTGGAAAATTAAAGTAGACCGAAATGTTAACGACACGAATAGGCCACTTACGTCACATTTAAAATAAAAATCGGATCAGGCCAAAATTCTAAGACATTTTGAATAAAAAATTTTTGTCTTATTTTTGAAACTATCTCAATTTTTTGAAAATTCAATCCGCAAAATTGGATCATTATTTTTATAAACCAGAAGGACGGGACATAATTTATTTAAATAAAAATACGAATTCTACATGAGTGGCAGAGGAAAACAACGAAGCGTACCAAAAATATTACATCTCATCATTTTTTTTTTCTTGATCCATCTTATTGATCATTATAATGTTCAACGTAAAAGAAAACAGCCGAAAATTCTTGCACTTAAACTTACCCAAATCTTATACCATTTGTTTGATATTATTCAATTTTTCAGATGTAAATTATGCTCATATAATATAGTTATATTTTGTGAAAGTTTGTACCGTCACCGTATCGTATAAAAGCCGCCGAGATTCCAAACTTCACGTCATAACATCTGTCAAAATTCTGAGCGAGTAGAGAATTAGCAAATGCTGTGTTGGAGTTTTATTGTTTAAGCAATTTATCTAACTATCATAAGGTCCGAGATCATAAAAATAATGAAAAATATTGTATAGTTCCTTTCTGCAAAAACACTTCTGCTACAACTACAGGGAAAAGATTTTTCGTCTTCCGAAAATTAACGTTATCAGGAAAAAATGGGCTACGGACATCAGAGTAACATTTATTACTCTAAGATGGCTGTTAGAATATTCAACTGACCGATAAAACGGTACACAGACTGACCCTAAACAAAACCAATTTCAATCATTTTTCATAACAAAAAGATTACTTTATATTTAAACAACGTTTGCAGGCTACGAGTGAAGTAATGTCAGATGTCACTTAAAACGTCAAAATTCACCGGAGTTCAAGTGTAATTTTATGAAAATAAATAAAGAAAATCACGAGCCGGACATCTTTACATAGCGATTTTACGACCTGAAAAACGCGGATTTGTTCATTTTATTATAAAAAAACAATATGTTTCTAATTTTTATTAGTAACATTTTCGCAATCTTAGTTGAGACATCTATCTATCCATACGATTTTTTCAAAGTTATTATAAAATGCGTGCAAGTGACCTATTGGCTTTAATATAGTGATATTTTGAGATCATAATCTAATTGAAAACTAATTGAACTAATTGAAATTACTTGTTCCATTTTGTATATTCCCTTATTTTCCCTTCCAACGTCTATCGCTCCTCCAATTACATACCATAACTGTTTTAATACTTTATTTCTACTCTTTTTTGCATAAAAATACACAATTTTTTTACTCTCTTGTTAGTAGATCACGATTACATCGAGATTGCCAGTAAAACTGTAATTATGAAATGGTCGATCTGGAGTAACATTGATCAAATAAAATTGCCAATTCCTTCTCGTAAAGTATGCGTTGATAGCAAATGCTAATAACTTAATTCGCAATGATTTGGGAAATGCAGCAATTACTTAAGAATGCGGGTAAAACATATCCGAATAACAGGTAAGCCAAATAATACTCGTTTTTAATGATTCTTTTGTAATCGGTGAATAAAATCAAATGCAAAAATAATCAAGCAGAGTGCCAAAAAAATACATCATTTACTTTTTTGTCGGAATTGAAACAATAGGGTATTTTTCACTAGTTTTTTCAATTGTCGAAAAAATTATGATAATGATGGCATTTTTATTAGAATTTTTTTGTTTACGAATAAATTTTCTATAACGAATTTAAATATGTCTTGTTTGAATTTTTGGCATATTTTGATCTGTATATACAAAAAAACGTATTATATCAAACTAAATATTAATTCTATCGATTCGGGAATAATTTCATTCGATTCAGTACCAATGAAACCATAGTAAACGATACCACGCTCGACCTAGCTATGAAACACGAATTTTTCAATAAATCCCACCCCCCTGCCACCACATTCTATTATATAAATCCATTATAAAATCATCTTGATAAAAATATGAACTAACCCATCTTTAACAGTTTTTAAAACAAGATAGATATAATATTAAAATATACCTACTATATTAATCAATCTGTAAAATCAGGATAGAGAAATACTGATTAATTGAAATTTATAAAAAATCATAATTTACCACCCCTGATTCAACGAAAATTGTGTAGGTATGCATATTAAATTTGAATTATTAATTATTTTTATTGAGATTTTAAAAACTTCATTTTAATATTTAATCATTGTAGAAAATAATATTAACATAACCTAAATGAAACACGAATACGGAAAAAACGACAAAAAATAAAAAAAGATTTCTAAAAAATACAAAGTGTTAAAATCAGACTTATGATTGGCTTAAATTTAAATGTAAAAGAACTTTACGTTGGAACGCAAATTTGCCGTACAAAATTTAAAAAATCGACCCGAAAAAAACGTTCTTTTTAAATATTTTTTTTAATGTAGTTATATTTACATATTAAATATGAAAATTTAAAAGAAATACCGTTAAGTCGCTAATAATTTCATAAGTTGCCTCTAAAAACGTGAAAAATCGATTTCTTTAATGGCCCAATTTTCATAATTTAAAACAAAATTAAATAAAATTAAATAAATACTATACAATTAATTTTAAAAGAATATCATTCAGTTTGATGGGTATTTTGGCCTCAAATAAAAAAAGCAGCCGTTCCTCTTAATCCCCTTATCATTTCTAGTACTTATGTAGGTACACCGTTCTCTCCATCAATTTTATCTGACAAAACTTTGAAAACTTCTTCACTGCAGTGCTATGCGGAGAGCCTGAACTGTGCGTGTTTATTGATGTGATCCGCGGGCCATTTCGATCTATAAAGTGATGTTTTCTACCGGATTTGGTTCAAGAGATGCCCACAAGTACAAGTAGCTGGCTCTGCCTAGTGGCTGGCACACATGCGCTCTAACAGTAGTGGACTGGTAGTAAAAAAATCCAGAATAATAAGGATAATTTACTTTCATACAGGATGCCCATGTTTTAAATAGGAGGAAGAACATAGGTTGGCAAGTCATGAGAACAATTAGTAATGAGTCGTAAAAAATTCGAATCTCGTTTTCATGCCATAAATTTAAACGTTCTACAAATGTTGAGCACCACAGAGTAAATAATATATACCATAGATATGCTCTTACATGCAAGGGAAAGAAACCAAAATAAATGGGGCGAGGAACAGGAAATAACTAAAAAGGTTCGGCTTGTGCACAAGAACCGAATACTTTGTTAGAGTATTTAGTTTAACTTTTTTATAAATGTTTCAAAATTTATTTCTTCAAATGATGCAAAATAACTTTGTGGGGTCATATTTATTAAATCAATAATAATAACTTTGTTTCATAATTTTCTTACCGCAGTCAAAATCACGCGTAACAAACCTGGATGAAAGTGAACTAGACTGGCGCCAAAATGGGTGCCACGTGACCTTTTCCTCTAGACGTCGAAATGGTACAATGGCAACTCTATTCATTCTGACGTCAGTGTTGGGCACGCATTAGTTTTCATAGTCCATATTTTTGTTAAATGATTAAGGAGAACGGCTGCGGTGCCTGTTTCATACAAAACTGAATTTTGGATTGGAGGCCAAAATACCCATCCAAACGGAATGATCTATTTTTTTTAAATTAAAGGTTTAGTAAATATCTAGTACGGATGAGAAGTATCCGTACTAGGTATAATATACACTATGAATCACTTCTATAGTGGTCAATAAATCTACTTTACATTTACAAGTGCTTTTTAATATAACACCTCAATACAACAAGGTGTCAGGTGTGGGGTTGATTAATAAGAAAGCATTACAGACGAGGATTCACTACTGAATTATAACATGACTAATATTATAAGGATATTATATTACTAAGATCGAGGACTTTGAAACTTCGTTATTTAAAATCGACGATCAGCGTCATTTTGAAATTTTATCGGTAACCGTCAAACGTCGTTTTTCAGCTCATTTCAATTTTTGATCAAATTGTCTTAATTTGTAAAGCATAACAGTCGTGGTATTGTTTGACGTGTAATAACAATTGAATGAAAAGCTAAAACCGGCCGAGGATCGGCGCCTAACTAAAATGCCAAAAATTCGAAATGTAGCTCATTGTCAATTTGATCGTCAATCAAATTGCATTAAACTTTTTCAAAAATATCCTAGAACAGATAGAGTATTTCACTACAGGTAAAATATTCCAGTACAGATAAAATATTACACAACAGATAAAATATTCCACTACAGATAAAATATTACACTACAGATAAAATATGCCACTACAGATAAAATATTACACTACAGATAAAATATACCACTACAGATAAAATATACCACTACAGATAAAATATACCACTACAGATAAAATATTCCACACAGATAAAATTGAAGAAAACATTGCTGGCAAACGAAGCTTAGATATTAGTGAGTCGAAATAAAAAACGAATGCCTTTCAGGTATAGCGAACTTGCTTCAAAAGATAATATTTATATAATCCAGATTTATTTTCTGTAGTCCCCCCCTGCAGCTGTGAAGTCGCGCGGAGCGACACTGTTATTTACCGCGATGGTTAGCTATCTGGACCACAGTATTCATCTGATCTTGAATTCTTTATTGGAAATGACTGAGAAATGAAGGATTGAACAATAATTCTTTAGAACCGATATGAAAGAAAATAAATAAAATATTTCCTACTCAAAGGGACTTTTGAATAGGGCGAACAGATATGATTTTTTAAAAAAGGTCGAATAATATAACGGGATAAAATGTGACTAAATAGGTTATATTTATATTTGTATTTTTTTTTTTAATCATTGAAGATAACATTTGACGGCCTCCATGGTCGAGGGGTAAGGCTCTCGACTACGAATCCGAAGGTCGCGGGTTCAAATCCCGGCGTGCGCAAGTAAAATTTATTTAATTAATTTGTGTTGTTTCACAATTAATTCATTTAAAAATAATAGTGTATTTGCACACGTTCCAGAGTGGAAGATACTCTCAGTATCGCCCTGGTGAAAGCCCACCATTCAGAATTGAAACGTTGCTTGAAATGGTTTTTGGCCGTGTTTGGTGACCAGATCTGAAAAGCCAGGTATTTCCTTATTTCCCTACCTTCCTCTTCCCCTTCTCCATCCCCTCCATAATACCTTCTGCCTCACAACATGCCTCAATTGGGAATGCAATAGTCTCACTGGCTCCAGACGGTTGGGAACAGTTGAGACTCTTGTGCGGTATTCATATAAAAAAAAAATTAAAACTCCCAAATCGAAACACGAAACCGAAAAAGACAAAGAAAAAAAATAACGGTAGCAGCTGGGATTCGACCCCAGGACCTCATGTTCTCTCCGGGATCTGCGCTCTATGCCAACTGATCGGCATCATATTTCAAGAACTGTCAATATCATCCTCAATTAATTCCTATATATTTATGGCTGCTACCCTTTTATAGACTACAAGATTTTATGTAATACATATATTATTTTGGAATATATTCATTTGTTTCCCATCCTGTGTAAGTAAGGAATCGTCACATGCGTGCTGTATTTGATCTTGCTATAAAACAATGTGGGAATTATTGCTACAAATAATACGTTTTGTCTATTTAATATGCAACGGAGAAATCGGCCAAAGAATTAGTTTATTAAAAACACAAAAAAGGAAATCTGTAGGAAATTAATATTTTCTTCATGGACGTCGGTAATGTGTGGAGAATAATTAATTATTAATAAGAAAATAGACCACAGCGGATTGCTGCAAACATACATCATGATTTTATTATCGGAACTGATTGAAAATGGTCATCTGTGATATATTTACCCGCTAATGTAATACGTAGAGTGTGACCCAAAAATATAATTCATCGTTCATCAGAGGTCATTAGTGTAATTACCTATTTTTTAAGATTCACCGACTTGAATTTATTTAACTGTTTTTTTTTTTAAATAAGAATACCGCACAAGAGTCCCAACTGCTCCCAACCGTCTGGAGCCAGTGAGACTATGGCATTCCCAATTGGGGAATGATGTGAGGCTGAAGGTATTGGGGAGGGGAAGGAGACGAGGAAGAGGAAGGTGGGGAAATACCTGACTATTCAGATCTGGTCACCAAACACGGCTAAAAGCCATTTCAAGCAATGTTTCAATTCTGAATTGTGGTCTTACACCAGGGCGATACTGAGAGTATCTTCCACTCTGGAACGTGCGCAAATATACTATATATTATTTTTAAATGAATTAATTGTGAAACAAACACATATTAAATTAGTATTAGTAATTAAAGAGTATCTTACTGTTTTTTAGAATTTTCGTAGAATGGAGAATGTAAATATATGTTTTTTCTCTATACTTAAAAATCCAGTTTGTATTCAATTTTCACATATAGCATGAAATATTCTTAAATTTCTCAAATCGTCGCTCAAATGCGAGAAATTAAATTAAATTCTTAATCTTCTTGAAATTTTAATAAATGTTAAAGCAATTAGTCAATGCAATCTTTTTTTTATGTGAATACCGCACAAATGTTCCAACAGCTCCCAACCGCCTGGAGCCAGTGAGACTATGGCATTCCAAATTGGGGTATTTTGTGAGGCTAAAGGTAGTGGGGAGGAGATGCGCAAGAGGAAGGTGGGGAAGTATCTGGTTATTCAGATCTGGTCACCAAATACGGCTAAAGCCATTTCAAGCAACGTTTTGAATCTGAATGGTGGTCTTTCACCAGGGCGATACTGAGAGTATCTCCCACTCTGGAACGTGACGCAAATATGCCATACACTATTTTTAATCAATAATTTGTTAAATTACACAAACTAGTCAAACAAATTTTACTTTGGGATTTGAACCCACAATATCCGAATTCGTAGCTAAGTATCGTAACCACTCAACTACGGAGACCGTCAAAATCTGTTTACGGATGAGTTTCCACAGAAAACACAAATTTATTTGAATATAACTGTATTCTAGAGCATCAGAATTGTCATTTATCTCCATAACATCAACCACAATATTCAGAATTGTGTTTTCTATTCTTGTCAAAAATATTATTTTTTTTCAAAATACACACATTGTTTTTAAATTTCACAAATTGTCGGCTTACTTTTAGGTTTTCTGAGGCAATTTTTGAGAATTTAAAAAATTCTTGTAATGAATACATCACCACAACAATATCACAACAATAATAAACAATTTTTACATATTGTAATTTTTTTGTATTCAGTGCCAGGAAATATTTCTCCCTCTTCCTGTGTCAACTGTGGTTAGAGGTGCATAAATGTGGAGATAATCTTCTCTACCCAGTGAGAAGGCTGCCTATTGCTACTGTAGGGCTTTTATTAATTTTTATTTCAAAGAATTGTAAACTGTGTTTTATGTGCTAGCGGCACTTGCTGTAACGTATAGGGTATAAGATGGAATTTAGGCGGAGACAGAGGGGGTTGATGCTGGGGGTCCAGCGGCCGAGGTTATAGATGGAGGGATATACAATTCTTACAACGAAAAACACCTTATTCTAGAATTCTAGAGCGACATAAGTCTGTTATCTCAAAAACGAAACTTGTTTTTAATGAAAAATTTAAGCAAATTATTACCATAGTGACTTATTGCATTAGGCCGACTAACTAAGTTTTCATGTACATTCACATTCTAAGCATAATCGCCTTATTATTCAAATTTTCGCGTCCACCGACCATGGCAAATCATCTTTTCGAAATGAATAGCTAATAGCAATAGCTGCCATGCATTAAAAGCAATAAAACCACTCATGAATGAATCGACCCATTGAAATTATATTTAACATGAAGATGGGCATAGGTTTTGAATGAAATATCTTTAATATTGTTATTGTATTAAAATGAAAAGTTGGCAGTCTTTTTTTAGCAAAAAAATAAAATAAAACGGAATTTAGGTTAGTGTGTGATATTACACACATGAGTCACAACAACATAAACATATTAAATTCGACAAAAGAAGAGAAGTCACGATATTTTATTTGTTGGCAAATTCAAAGACTTTTAACTTTGCACCATAATGAGGAAATTATTTGTCAAGCATCAAATAAAATACTATAAATTCGAACGAACCAAGATGTCATACTTTAATTCAAGAACTGCCGTTACTATCGTCTTCAATTAATTCCCATATATATTTGGCTGCTATCTTTCTATATTGACTGCAAGATTCTCCCCGAAAGTCTCATTAGCTACGTTGGTTAAGCGGTTGCCCCGGATAAGCAGAGATCCTGGGTTCGAGTCCCAGATGCGACTGAAATCTTTTTATTTTCTTTTGTTTTTTCCGTTTTCTTTTTTCATTTAGGTTATGTTAATATTATTTTCTACAATTATTAAGATGTCATACATTAATTTAAGAACTATCGTCTTCAATTAATTCCCATATATATTTGGCTGCTATCTTTCAATATTGACTGCAATATTCTACCCGAAATTATTTGCAATCTAGATGGTGTCTCAGATACACCTATCCTAAAGAAGAGAAGTCACAATATTTTGTTTGATAACAAATTCAAAGAAGTTAAACTTTGCACCATAATGAGGAAATAACTTTTCAAGTGTGAAATAAACTGCAATAAATTCGAATGAACTAAGATGTCACACATCAATTTAAGAACTATCGTATTCAATTAATTCCCATATATATTCGGCTGCTATCACTCTATTTTATGAGTTATCCCAATAATGATTTAATATTAATCCCAGACTTGTAGAAAAAGTCAATAGACACCCCATTCGAATAAAAATTGGATAGGTGTATCCGAGACACTATCTAGATTGCAAATAAACTCGGGTAGAATCTTGCATTCAATATAGAAAGATAGCAGCCAAATATATATGGGAATTAATTGAGGATAATATTAACAGCAGTTCTTAAATTTAAGAAAAACATCTTAGTTCATTCGAATTATCGCAGTTTATTTCATGTTTGGCGAATTATTACCTCATTATCATGAAAAAGTTAAAATTCTTTGAATTTGCTAACAAATAAAAGATTGTGACTTGATTGGGCATTGATTGAAGGTAACGTATTTTTTTTTTTTAGTAAAGACACAGTTTCAATGGCTATAAATTCCTTGACATAATATTAATTACTCCTGCTACCTACCATAATTATGTGTGGAAAATATTGTTTTAGCTATGATAGAAGACCGGGTCAGTGGCTGAGTTGGCATCGCGTCTGGGTCTCACCCAGGCGTCGTAAGTTCAATTCCTCGGCTGGCTAAATCCTCCATCACGACACAAGCAACATCTTCCGATTACTGTGACGGTAGTAGGAGATTTTCAAATATTATCAGGTTATTCGTAACCCAGGAATGTTTGTCATACTTTAAAAAAAAAAGTTGACTCTCGACGGCTCAGTGGGTGGTCAATTATTATAATAAATATTATTTAAATCCACCGTGATTTGAAGTTGTGCTAGTTTTAGTTTTTTTGTGCATGATAGCTGTTTTGCCTTACGAATTCGTAGTCATACTAACAAATACGACCGTACCCCTGGATTTTAATAATTACATTTAAAAAAAAGATTATATTAACAGTGGAATAAACACAATTGACAATATATTAATAATAAAATATAACTCACCGAACATGAGTATGTTTATTGATAAGTAAAATCAAATTCTAGTGTCACTCAGTAAAAAATACACACTGCACTTCACTGTCAAAATAGTCGATCGAAAAAAATATCGGAATCGAAAAAAATGTTTCGCATATTCATAAAAAGTCGATGGGATTAGGTACGAAAAACAACCTTTTTAAAACTGCCTTCTGATTCTGTTGCAGGCATCACTTTTCATAAAATGATTTCACTGAATTAATAACTTTTAATTAATGATTATCGCATTTGTGATTTAACTGATCCGAGTCGGCAGTCGGGTTTGGTGTTTGTCCACGCGTCGTGCGCTCGCGACGTTGTCTGTAGAACTGACCGGGCAGGTAATGGGCCGAGCCAAGAAGGCTTTGTGGCTGTCGGAAAGCTGCAACCTGCAACATACTACTTGCCGTGGCTAGTGGTTACGTCTGCTGGCGGGGGCGTCCCACTGCATGCAACCTGTCTACCACAGTTTTACTAGTTTTGCACAACCGAGTCTTTCTTTTTGTTTTTCCTCATTCACTGTTTCTTTTACTCAAATCTTTCATGAGTGTTTGGCTAATCTTATGGCTGAACCTGAACTCCCTAACATATAATGGGTGGAAATTGGACCCCGTCCCTGCAATCTTCAACAGACTGCCTCTACCTGTGACGGACACTAACTGGACCCCACGTTCACTTCCTGAAGAGGCGTGTTGTGTTGGCATCTGTCATCTCCGTCTCATCAACCCGGCATTAGGCTCCCGATTCATAATCACTCTATATCCGTATGGTCTTCGGGTGTTTGTTTCACTCCCATTCTTAGCTACTCTCTCTTAAGGGATGCTCCGGGTTGCTGGTGCAATGCTCTTCTAGAAAGAGTGATGGGAACTAAATGCCGCTCTTCGCTGCTCCGGAAGGATTGCCTTGGGGTCGTAGCGATAGTCTGTCCTGGATTATTATTTTTACTTTTAATATATTTTCGTATTTCGCATGTCATTGACGTCCACCCTGAAGGAGTAACCATAAGTTACTTATACCCGGGTAGAAAAGTGACGATTAACATCAACTGTTGACCGCAGTATCTTGATTACGAAAAAATTGTATTGCAGTGTGTGAAAAAGTCATTCAAAATATCATGTTTTTATTAACGGCGTTCTTAAACCAGCGATAATTTTTTTAAAGCATAACGTAATTTTCAGTTCAAATCTGACATCGAAAATGCAGCAATATTATCCTTTCATGGATTATTAAAAAAAAATTGTGTTTAATTTTCTAATTCATTTGGCTAAATACCCCATAATCACTGAATTATGTGACCTAAACCAACATGATAGAAAAATTATGTCGACAAGACCTTTCGGATCCTAGGTCCTAAATAGGCTAATGAATTCTACTTTTCAAGAAAGAATTTACTTACTCCCCCGAAATAAAATGTTTTTAAAATTATTTTTACATTTTTAAGTAATCTCTCACCTACTTTCATCACTTATTGTTAATTTTTATGTATGTTTGTAATTTGTCTATTTTTTTATCATTTATCTTGTCATATACACTTGTCATTAATTTTTAGTATATTGTTTATTCTGATGAGGGAAGCTTCGCTTCTGAAACATGCAGATATTTATATATTAAAAACAGTGGTGTAAACAAAGGTCTTCTTATTAATTATATTAAGTTATCAGGAACTTGTTAAGTATGTTATTTTGTAATCATATTAGGTTAGGTTATTCAGTATATATTTTCTTGTTCTATTGTTATTTGTACTTTACATTTGATTATTTATACCCCTAGTTTATTGTAAACTGTTATATAATATTCTAAAATCTTCATGTAAGTGAGTCTGCTGCTAATGAATATTTTAAGTCATAGCTTTAAATTGCATATATATAATATATGTGTTATTTTACAATTATATTAGGTTAGGTTAGTTAGTGTAAAGCGAAGGTGAACCTTCACAAAAATGCTCTATAAAAATGAACTATTATTATTATTTTTAAGTAAAATAGTTCCATACAGAATACCTCTGTAAATTTGACGACAAAAATGAGACTTACAAAATGATTTTTCATTTTACAGAAGAAAAAAAAATTGTGTTTGATAATTTAAAAAGAGAGCGAATTCTTTATATGGTCGATTCACGCTTCATCGATACCATTCTGTGGTGGTTTAGGATCGTCTTCTACGGAGCATCCATACATGAACGATGAAATCAAATAACGTCCACCGCAAAAACTGATTAGCCTTAGATTCGAGGGGACTAGGAATATGATTAGAAACTAGAGAAAGCATGGTGCCGTATTATAATAATGCAATAATTATTTTAATCGTCAAGCAATCACATTTGAAAAAAATATGTAATATGAAAAAAATATGTGGTGGTTTTTGGCACTTAACAATGATTTTTGGACCCTTGCTCCCATTAAAAAAGTGAAATCATTAGATAAAAAAAGGTTAAATAATTAATAATAATAAAATAATAATATTAGTAAAATTTTTAATTATGAGATTAAAAAATAATTCGATATAATGTTGTAAACATTTAGTTCTTAGGACAACGATACTCATAATAGATAAGTTCCAAGATAACAGTAGACGAATTCTCTATGCAAATTGCTAGTGGTGCCAAAACATTTTCAATTCGCGGTGCTCCGTGAGAAATTCAAATTTTCCTTAACTTCGCGAAATAAAGGTAGTCAATGATTTTTTTGTGTGGAGATGGTCGCGCTAATAGGTATTTCTCCAATATCGTAGAATAGACACACAATGAAAAACACACTTCTTCTATATGTTGAACAAGAAAACAATTAAGATGGTCTATTATGCATTAATTCAGTCCCTATTGCAGTACGCCATTATTGGGTGAGGAGGCGCCTATAAAGCCTCACTACAGGCAATAATTACAATTTAAAAAATAATCATTAAAATCGTCATTAAAAAAACCTTACGACTTCCCTACTCTAGAAATATTTCGGGAATTTAATGAACCATCTATTATAAAATTATACAAAAGAAAAGTCTTGTATAAAATAAGCAATAGATTCAAAACAAATGGTTTAATAGCCATCCCAATGCTAAGAACGACCACGGCTCAGCACCACTATTTGTATTCAGGTATAAGATGGTACAATACAAAATTATCCAAAAACAAAATTAATGTAACCGAAACTTTGAAATATGAACAATACAAAAAGCAAATTAAATCCCTGAACTTTGATCTGAACAGATATTCTAATAATAATAATACTTGGATGATTTGTATAGCGCCGTTTTTGTGAAAAATCACATCAAGGGCCCCTTAATGTATAATATATAGCATTAAAATACTATATAGTTATTTTTTATTATTATTATTATTTTTTAATTTTATTTTTCTAAATTCATATTTTTGATTTACTTTTGTAGTTATTTAATAAGTATTTAATTTTGTTTACATATCACCTACTATGTATGCATTTTTAAATTTTTTTTAAAATTTTATTACGTAAGTAAATACTCCTCCCATAACCACGAGCTACTGGAGCTCCACTTATGGAGAATAGAACAATAAGAAGTAAAACAATCATGTATTATGTTATAATAATGTAATTTTTTTGTAATGTAAAGTAAAATATAATTAATTGAAAAACTAAAGTTCTTAAAAACTTAAGACAAGATTTTTGTGCATAGCGCAAAGGGTAACAATTATTATTTTTATAAACAATAATTATTAATCTAAAACACTCATTCAATTGAGAAACGCCGGTAGACTGAACCCGCACCCTTCTAATGTCCGGTCAGATGCTCTAGTTTGAGCTACGTCGGCTTATGCAAACCCGCCAAGTTAATCAATATATACTAGTGTTCCATTCAATAATTACATTTTTTATTATATTTTCACCTGTAAACAACCAACTTTATTAGTATGAGGAAGGCTTTGTAACGGCTAAATCCATCAATAGATGGCGTCGAGACAAATTATGTCTACATTTTATTGGTGAAAATTATTAATTATATTTGACAAGTCAAAGCAATTTTCACCAATAAAATGTAGACATAATTTGTCTCGACGCCATCTATTTGAGGGATTTAGCCGTTACAAGCCTCTCTCATACTAATAAAGTTGGTTGTTTACAGGTGAAAATATAATAAAAACAGTAATTATTGAATGGAACACTAGTATATATTGATTAACTTGGCGGGTTTGCGATAAGCGGACGTAGCTCAACGGTAGAGCATCTAACCGGACATTAGAAGGGTGCGGGTTCGAGTCCTGCCGGCGACATTTTATCTTTGCTCGGAAGGTTTTTTCAATTTGGATGAGTGTTTTAGATTAATAATTATTGTTTATAAAAATAATAAAATATAATTATTTAATATATGTCTTTTGAATTTTTACATAACAAGATGATAAAAGTTTAACAACATAAAATTATTTTTAATTGGCAGATTCTTTCAGTATTGCCAGATAACGATTCAATATTTTATCAGTGTAAGTTTTAAGCATGTATTAAGAATAATACAAATAATTGGATGATTTGTATAGCGCCGTTTTTGTGAAAAATCCCCTCAAGGGCGCTGTACAATTACTTCCTATTCTCTATCTAATTATGTACAAATAGATACAGACAAACATACTTACCTGGCAGGTCTCTCCAGATGAACACAGTTTTATTAGAAAATTTAAGCTTAGAAATGATATGATTTTTACTGTTGCAATTTTATCCTCCTTTTCTATCGATGTTACATTTATTAGAAGAATGGTGGCACAAGAAGAATTGGTATTTATTTGAAATTTTCGTAATTTTTTGGACTGGAGAATATTTATAAAATGACCTTAAAAAGCGTAAGAATTTTTTAATAGATATTAAAAAAAAAATTACACATTTAGTTATTTACAGAGTTGCGGGCTGTGGACACATTTGCGCACCAGTGCATGAAAAAAATTACTTATTGTGACTTTAGGTAAGCACTAACCGGCATCATCCTAACTAAGCAATTTACGTGTACATTTCTTCCATTTACGTATACGATTGTCTGAAAAGAAGTCTATTGTTTGAAGAATAGAAGTAAAGAGGAGAGGATTAGAATTACGCCAGAGAATGTAATATCTAGTAAAATATAATAATAACCACCGAAATCACATAACTATGGAGCTGCTGTTATTCAACTCTTGACTAAGCTGGAAGACCAGCTTTCTTCTCACAACAAGACCAACTACTCATATGGAAATGTTGGCTCCAAACAAGGAAGCATTTTAATAAACGAATGTTGTTTAGAATTACCTGATCTGATACTAGATACCGAGCAGTGGCGTGCATTGATCCTCGACCAAGGGTAGGCTGTAGCTTTTCAGATGTTGATTAGTATTTTTTCATCACACCATTATGTATAAAGGATAAGGCGTTCAAGGTGTTCAAATTTCTTACGGTAGAACCATAATGAAATGAAAAAGTACTAGAATTTTTTTTTCACAAATCTAAAAAACAAAAGGTACGCACAGCTTTTCAGCCTTTATGAGCTTCACGCTACTGATGCCGAGATATCCCACCGTGCATATACGTAATGTGTTATTAGAGGCGTGCATTCCTTATAGCACATTAACACTGTCTTTCCCACCTTACTCACCTAAAAAATAGTCAATGTTAAAATATTGCAAGAACAAATCTATACTTTCAAAAATACCCGCGACGTTCCAGATATGAATCACAGCGTCGCGCGTGCCCCACCGATCGCCCTGCTATTACGTGTCAGAAGCAGCAACTAAGTATGCAAAATGTTTTATTCAAATATTGAGGGTATTCTACAGATTTTATTTTTATATGTCTGCGCAATGCGCATTCAAAAGAAAACTCGTTTGTGTTAGCGTCGCAGAAGGCCGTGCCTATCAGTACAAATTACAAATCTAGCCACCAGCGCCATCTGTTGGTAACTCTATTGATTGGTAAAACTTTACTAACGAAGTAATTATCATATTATGTTGGGTTTCTTTCATGCAATCACATTAAATTAATATAATTTAATTTCATAAGTTGTAAATGATACCCTCAGCATGGGAAATCCCAGTGGAGATATCATTATTTTTTTATTTGTCATAAAAAAAACAAAATTAAACATTATTAATATTATTGTGCAGTCGCAAAAAAATATTGTAATTTCATATATCCAGTAATTGGCTTATAATATTCATAAATGAAGCAGTTATTTGAATATTTCATGTAACAGGTAATTCTAATAAACATCGGCTGAAGCCAGCAGCTTGCCTATTCTTGGCCAAAACTCACCACTGACGATGTAAGTTTAAAATAAATATATATATATGTGTGTTTTTTATTATTATATGTAAACATTTGTTATTGGCTGAAGTATTGCCCATCTCACTAGGTCGAGATGGCAATTTACAGGGGTAGTTGTTCAGTTAGTTTATTGTATACACATGGTGAAAATGGCAAATAGTTTTCAATTTAGATGACAAATAGATTAATAAATTACAATGTAGTAATTTTTTTCAAAAATAAACTAATTTAAAGGCACAAAAGAAAGGTTTATTGGAGGTGATCGATAATTTTACTTTTAAAGGAACTTTTAAAGGAACCTTTGTTTTCCGTATTTCTGATGTCACTAGGTAGGGAATTAAGTAGCTTATTAAGCTATTAGCATTGAATTTAAAACATCTTTGTATGGACAAGATTTAAAAAACTGGGATATTGAAAGATTTTGTATGCGGTTTTCTTAGGGGTGTTGTGCTTAATTAATTAGTCATTAATTAATTTAATTAAGAAATTACTTGGTGTTCACCACTTTATTAATATACACAGAAATCAACATATTTCGAAAACGATGCTTTCTTCATCAGCAATATATAGAATGAGAAAAAAAATTATAAAGTATTTTTTTAAATTAATTTATTAATAATGACGCCACAAATTGAATACCAATCTTTTGAAGAAATTACAGTAATTAATTCACTATTTTTCTTAGTGCAAACCCTGTTTAAAAACTCTGTGAACACCACTGTGTATTATGTATCGAAATATAAAAAGAAACCTACAATAATAAAATGATATCGAAAGTGTAATGAAATCCGATTTCTCCGTAACCCCGAGTTTTTTTTATACTGCCCGATAACTGCTTTTTGCGACGTAATCGCCGATTTTTTAAACAAACGTATAAACCTCATCGGTATTATTGTCTCGATTATTTATCTCTTGGTAGCTCACGCCATAAATTGGTAAATTCTCATAGTCCTTTTTTTACAGTACACAGGAGGCCTTGAGGGAAATAAATTCCCTCAAGGCCTATGTCATCTTTGGGGATGCTGTGTGGAGGGTATTTTGGAGGATAGAAAGGGGTGTATCTGGGCCTTGAAGAGACCCATGTTGTAGTAGCGAGGAAACACAGAGGCCGGCAACTCATTCCACAGCCGAGCTGTTTAACAAATGTGACAAATTTCATCCGTGTACAAATGTTGGGCGCGCGTTTGGCGTGTTTCCCGACTGTTCACTGGTGCCGAAGGGATCAATGACGCTAGTTCCTTAGAGCATCTTACATTGAAATATAGGTAGAACGAAAACAGCATTCCCACCTGACGCCTGCTCCTAAGATTGTAATCCGTTTGTTACAATAAGGGAATCTATCAAATGGACCGCCCATTTCTGCACAGAGTCAAGGGTTTTTTTTCATTTATGTTGGGGCTCCCGACTAGAGGTGGCTCCTAAATTCTGCAGTTATAGTACTATTAAAGTATCTGCAACCTCCGTGTCATATAAAGATTCCCATATTTCCGCTGTAATTTGATCATTACAAAAAAAAGTTGTTTTGTTTTTATTTCTACGCGATCCCTTTTCTCTTTTTCTTTTGACATGTCTGCAACCAAGATAACGAGCAAATGACATAATGAAGGTCAGGTTCTGTAATGGTAACGAGCGTTGACTTCTTCTGCAACAGTTTATATCACCCGGCGAACAATGGGATGGAAAAGGAAAGTGCATAGAAATTTCTATGGGAAAATCACATTACACTGGCATGAAAAGAAATTATGGAATTATTGATTATGATGTGTAAAGTTGTGTTCTTTCTTTCCTTTGCAATCTAGCGACGAGTTTTTATAACCGCGTAACAATGGACAAACTCTTATTTTTCAATCATACGATGAATAGTTCTACAAGCTGGAAGTACACAGATAATTATGTACATCTCAGTTGTAGTTAGTTGGTCTTATACAATGTTAAATACGAAAATTACCCATCCGAAATTGTGGGATTTCGCAAGTAAAAAAACTATTTGTGGACTGTAAATAACGACAATAATAATGATTGCTTTGGTTGATTGTAATAAGAGATAGTTTAAAGGTTTAAAAGGAGCTAGGATAACCAGAAACTTACCGAACATGTTCCTCGAAAGTAGTTTTTTTCTTCTCCAAACAAAAGAGCACTCCAAACAATTACTGATCACTGAGTGTTCCATTTTTAAAAACTCTGTGTTTGTTGGCGCTTATTTAAATATTTTGGAAAAAATACTGAAATTAATTCAAATACTGAAATGAATTCTTTGCTGGGAGGTATACACACGGAATGTGAAATGGAATAAATTGTTACTGTAGATTTAAAGCTAAGTCCTCCAAGAAACTTTAAAAATACTTAAATTATAAAATTTTAATTAGCGCCATCTGTGACCGCGTATCACGTTTCGTTGAACCTTAATTATTGTGATTATGTGAGAGGAATTTGCTCGATTTAATTAAGTAGTACCTACCTATCATGAAAACAATACGGTGATTATTTGTGTGGGTACCTTTATTATGCACCAATCTAGTATCGTGCATGTTCGTACTAACAGGCTGATGTAAATAAAGTGGGTGATGGTAAACCTCTACTCATCATGCGAGAAAATTGATCGAGTTAACACGGAGTAATTTTTAATAGAAACTGTTGTGTGTGGCGCAAGTTTACGTCAACACAACGTCGATAACAAAGCAACCGTCATGATGTCTTCAAATAATATATTGCACATTTTGTTTAATTTTAAAAGGAAAATAGTATTTGAGAAGGTGATATACTTTTATCGCTAAACCTTCCTAAATTCCTAGTACTTTTTAATGTTTTCTTAAGGTCCTGTAACGGTTCTTCACGGTTAATAACGGCCGGTCTTCCCACCTTTTTGAATGATCAATCTCACCGATCAGCCAAGTGTTTTGTTAAGTATTCGCTCTGTTTACCTGTTTCCAAGCATATTTTATCATATATTGTCTATGGAGGTGCTCGCCGACTATAAAATAGTATCCTCCCACTTTCATACACCATAAAATAGTAGCCGCCCACTTTTAAGACTAGGTGACATCAAAGTAAAAAATTTCAATGTAAAATTAACAAAAGTTAGTTAATATTATATTTATTATGAATGCACACCAGTTGTTTTAAAAACTAAACCATAAATCAACATTTTATCCTTTAAAACATTAGACATGTGCGTTAAAAATATGTTGTTAACTTTTGCTAAAGCCGTGAAAGCACCTTGTTGGTTTCGTACATTTGAGATTTGACGTTTCTCTTCCGTGAAAAAACAAAACAGAACTTAGCTTATAGTAAGTAAAATAAGTTAGGTTCTCTTCAGTTTTATTTAAAACATAGAAAAAACATGTTTTGAAATTCGAAAATGGATTCAATATTTGATTCACGTAAAATAGATCGCAAACTAATAATGAAAATTGACATTTCGATGCCATCTGTTCACTCTGTTGACAGTTTTTGTAACTAGTCCCTTGTTGAGGGGAATTTAATCCACAAAAATCGATATCCTAATTGATCGTAAACTGGATCGAGAATTTCGTTGGAAAATGCGTATTTGTGCATTTGAACAGTGTCGAGACAATATTTCGGCTCAACAGTTCCAAATCCCACTGAGCGATTTGGAAGAATAGCTGTAAGCTATAAACAGCAAAAAAATAATTTGAAGTGTCTTTATAAATGTTATACTTTCGCATTTTTTCTGGTTTGTATTTATTTTTTAATTTATATTTGTGATAAAATACAGTTGTATAATTTACATTTTGACAAATTAAGTTTGATTACTTTGTTGCATTAATCAGTGAAGTTCACGGTAACGATATTTTTTTACAAAAATATACAAAATAATTTTTATGATAAAACGGAAAGAAAAAAAATTTGCATTTCGATATTGTAATTGTAAAAAATAAATTAATAATATAAATGATCTATTCGTACAGTTTCTAAAAAAACACAAAAAAATATATGCATATGTAAAACGTTAAATCTAACTTTATGAAGAGAATAAATCATTAAATAATATAAGCGATGTGATGAAGTTAAACAAAATAGGTAAATTATACAAGAAATAAACTTTTATTTTATTTTTTATTCAGCGTTTCTCTATATAATCTCAACGTATTATAAGGATTATGGTACTGCGTCTGTCTCACTGGGGGGACCTGTGTTTAGAGCAATTACACAATTTCAATCGTTGTGATCGGGAAACATTTCAAAATGTGCTCCTGAACTTCTCAAAATAAATCTAACATGTTTTATGGCGATGTTTTTTTTTTTGCATAAAGTTAAGGTTAACAGAACTGAATGGGTCAAAGAGTGTGTGATTTCGTTCGAATTGGTTGATAGTTTAGAAGGTGCTTCGACCCAAGGGCGACCTATTGGCAGTTGCGTGCACAGAGTTTTAGATCAGGGTAGGTAGTAGAAAGAACAATGAATTATATCTAAGAATGGCTAAACAGCTGGCTGTAGCCAATGTTGGTAGGAATTACCTAATCCACATCAAATATCTAAATAACAGCTTAATGTGTGCATATTACAAGCCAATTACTGGATAATATAAAAATTCCTTTTTTTTTGCTAAATAAACATAGAAAATAATTTGAAAGAAAACCAAAATAATATTTTCATTATTTCGTTAGTAAAGTTGTACTAAATAACAGATTTATCGACAGGTGGCTTTTATCGGTGGTAGTTGTAATTTGTTCTGAAAAGCACTGCTTTTTAGACACTAATACAAATGAGTCATCCCTTGAGTGCGCATACAGCACACAAGTATATTTCTGTTTAGTATAAAGTAAACATTGAATACTCTGACGTGAGTGTATGGTAGGGCGAGTAGTGCTTATGTGCCTATATGGAATACACGCTAATGGCCATATGGAAGCCAAATAGAACGCATATTATAAAGAATATTAAAATGTTAATCAGACACAACACCCATGTTATAGAAACACTGTAATAACAATTGCGACAGTGTATGAATTTGTTGCTTTTGTGCGTGATTTTATAATAATTACTACTGCGTAAATGCTAAGTGTATCCATATTTACGCGAGGGGTTATTCTGGTCGATTACCTCCACCCACCTCTTCTCTATAAAACTTTCTAATGCAGTCTACGTTATATTACATACATCATACATGCACTGCCATATTAAAAAAGCTAACTACATAAATAATGATGTGAATGCATTAACGCAGACATATCATGACAAGTAGTAATGCGTTTTTCTATGATGTTGCGTTTCGTTTTTCAACGGAAAATTGAGGTTTTGCAAATGATGCAAATCGCAGCTTGAGTAACGGTTTGAAGTAATAAATAAACGTTAATTATAATATTTTACTTCTAGAGCATAGCTTCCCAACAGGGGGGGTATCGCTTCCAGAGGGCGCTGGAAAGAACCATGAGGGCGGTTGTGGCCTCAAGGGTATTAGGAGGAAAATGAAGGAGTGAAATGGGGGACGAGGACAACTATTTAAAAAATATTTTTAATAAATGAATAGATGAATAGAAAAATGGTACAACGAATAGATTCGAAAACGGTTTTCGATTGTACAATATGTATGGTAGCTAAAGCGTGATTCCGTGAAAAAATTTACAAAAAGCAACATTCGCCAAAAAAAAACTTATTTTATTGACTAATTTAAAGATATCTTTACCCCTATGGCAGAGATTCTATAACAGTTTTGGATTTTAAAATAAGTATGGTGGCTAAAACGTGATCCCATAAAAAAATCTGCAAAAGCTACATTCGTAAAAAAAACTTATTATCCCTATGGCAGAGATTCGATAACGGTTTTCGATTTAACAATAAGTATGGTGTTTAAAACAGGATTCAGTAAAAAAAAATCAATAAGCGACGTACGTAAAAAAAACTTAATTTATGGACTAATTTCAAGGTTGGGGTCGAGATTTGAATATCCATATCTCGTGCCCTATGGCATAGATTTGATCACAGTTATCGATTTTATAATGAAAATTAAAGCCGTAATGTAATTGCGTAATATAATCCGTAAAAATGAAATTTCGTCAAAAAAAAACTCATTTTATGGAATAATTTCAAGGTTGAGGTCGAAATTTGAATGTACATATCTCCTGCCCTGTCGCATAGATTTGAAAACAGTTTTCGATTTTATAATGGAAATGATGGCCGGAATGTAATTCCATGATAGAATCCGTAAAAACATCATTCGTCAAAAATAAAGCTTATTTTATGGACTAATTTCAAAGATGGGGTCGAGATTTGAATGTAATTTCGTGATAAAATCCGTAAAAAAGATATTCGTCAAAAAAAAACTTATTTAAAAGACTATTTTCAAAGTTGAGGTCGAGATTTAAATTGTAATTCCTTTATATAATAGGTTAAAACGAGATTCGTCAAAAAAAAACTTATTTTATGGACAAATTTTAAGGATGGGTTCGAAATTTGAATGTAATTCCATGATGTAATCCGTAAAAACGTCATTCGTCCAAAAAATAAATTATTTTATGGTCTAATTTCAAGGATGGAGTCGAGATTTGAATGCAGATATCTACAGCCCTATGACAGAGGTTCGATAACGGTTCTCGATTTAACAATAAGTATGGTGTTTAAAACAGGATTCAGTAAAAAAAAATTCAATAAGCGACGTACGTAAAAAAAACTTAATTTATGGACTAATTTCAAGGTTGGGGTCGAAATTTGAATGCAGATATCTACAGCCCTATGGCAGAGATTCGATAGCGGTTCTCGATTTAACAATAAGTATGGTGTTTAAAACAGGATTCAGTAAAAAAAAATTCAATAAGCGACGTACGTAAAAAAAACTTAATTTATGGACTAATTTCAAGGTTGGGGTCGAAATTTGAATGCAGATATCTACAGCCCTATGGCAGAGATTCGATAGCGGTTTTCGTTTTAACAATAAGTATGGTGGCTAAAACACGATTCCATGAAAAAATCTTCAAAAAGCGACATTCTAAAAGAAAACCTATTTTATGGGCTAATTTCAAGGTTGAGGTCGAGATTTGAATGTACATTTCTCCTGCCCTGTGGCATATATCATATCAAGTGAATCAAATACTTGAGTCGGGCCATGTCAGAAGTCGGAATAATAGAAGAGAATGTATGAGACCATGTATGAATGTGAATGAAGCAAGAAGTGTATGCCAAGATCGAGTTGTTTGGCGGTCCGTCCTCTCTGCCTACCTCTGCGGGGAAACGGAGTGATGGTTAGTTAGTTAGTTAGTTAGTTATGGTGGCTAAAACGTGATTGCGTGAAAAAATCTACAAAAAGCGACATTCTTAAAAAAAACTTATTTTTTAGACTAATTTCACGGTTGGGGTCGAGATTTGAATGTCCACATCTCCCGCTTATGGCGCAGATTCGATAACGCTTTTCTATTTTATACCTGGAATGATGGCCAGAATGTGCTTCCGTAAAAAAAATCTCAAAATGCTTCATTCGTCACAAAAGGTCTTATTTTATTCAGTAGTTTTCTAGGTTGTGTTCGAGATTTGAATTTCCATTTCTCCGGCCCTATGACATAGATTATTGGAGAAAATCTGTCTTATCTATACGTGCGAACTCTTCGTCTTCGTATGTTGACCACCGGTGCAGTTTCACTGAAGCCACTTCTCTGATGGGATGCCCAGCTGACATCAAAATGCAATATGGTGGGTCGTCAATTTATGGATTTTTTTTTCTTGAATCATCGTTCTCTTATCTGCATTCATGAAACTTCTTATTCTTATTCTTCTTATTCTGAAACTTTCGCCGTTGTTTACAGGATGTCCTAGCCTAATAAAGTTCAATATTTAGCACGCAGAATCGATCATAATACTAGACAATGATTGCTGATCATAGTAGCAGACAGCGCTCACTAATCATATAGCGGAATAGCAGACCGTGATCACTGATCATAGTAGCAAACAGCGATCACTGATCATAATAGCAGAATAGCAGACCGTGATCATTGATCATTACAGCGTCCTTGAGGTGATACAGCGCCCTTGAGGTGATTTTTCACAAAAATGGCGATATGCAAATCATCCAACTATTATTATTATTATACCAGAGATTAATCATAATAGCTGACAGCGATCACTGATCATAATAGCAGAATAGCAAACCGTGATCACTGATCATAATAGGTGAGATTAATCATAATAGCAGACAGCGATCACTGATCATAATAGGTGAGATTAATCATAATTGCAGACAGCGATCACTGATCATAATAGCAGAATAGCAGACAGTGATCACTGATCATAATAGGAGAATAGCAGACAGTGATCACTGATCATAATAGGAGAATAGCAGACAGTGATCACTGATCATAATATGAGAGATTAATAATAATTGCAGACAGCGATCACTGATCATAATAGCAGAATAGCAGACAGTGATCACCGATCATAATAGGAGAGATTAATCATAATAGCAGACAGCGATCACTGATCATAATAGGAGGGATTAATCAGAATAGCAGACAGCGATCACTGATCATAATAGGAGAGATTAATAATAATTGCAGACAGCGATCACTGATCATAATAGCAGAATAGCAGACAGTGATCACCGATCATAATAGGAGAGATTAATCATAATAGCAGACAGCGATCACTGATCATAATAGGAGGGATTAATCAGAATAGCAGACAGCGATCACTGATCATAATAGCAGACAGTGATCACTGATTATAATAGGAGAATAGCAGACAGTGATAATAGGAGAGATTAATCAGAATAGCAGACAGCGATCACTGATCATAATAGGAGAATAGCAGACAGTGATCACTGATCATAATAGCAGAATAGCAGACAGTGATCACTGATCATAATAGGAGAGATTAATCATAATAGCAAACAGCGATCGCTGATCATAATGGGAGAATAGCAGACCGTGATCACTGATCATAATAGCAAACAGTAATCATGATAGCACACAGTGATTTCTGATCGTAATAGCAGAATAGCAGATTGTAATCATAATAGCAGACAGTGATCATAATAAACTCAGGAGTGGTGCATGTTGAAGATGCTGCGTGTTGACGAAAATGGAGACAGCTCTCCCTGGAAGTAGAATGTCGAATAAATTTGATAATTTTTTCTTCTGTGAAAATTATATACTCAGGTTTACCAGGCGATCGTCTCCCCATAGTGCAAGAATATTGATGCATTTACAATAAGTATGTTCAAATGAAGGAAAAAATATCCATTCATTACAAAATATCGTTTTCACCTGTTTATTATCATTTAATTACACCTAAGTATTATATTTTCACAACGAAATTACCCTTCAATGAAATAACAAGCTTTTCTTCAAGCACGAAGACATACGATTTTGTTTGTTACACACTGATTTTGGCGACCGGTTTTCGTCGGCTGCGCCGGCGCCATTTTGTGTGTCAACCTAAGAATATGGATAAACAAGTTGACAAACTTACACCTGCTTGCCCCTAATCCCATCCTTTTATTCTTCATTTTCACAGGCAGAAAACCTTTTTTTTTTGTACACTTGCACACAAATTGATTGTTCATAAAACAAAAATTATTCTAACCCATTGAAAGGTACTAAACCTATTTCTAATCAAAATTAAATTTATTACAACACCTAGCTATAAAATATATTATTAAACCCGACAAGATAATGGATAATATAATAATTATTTTTATAGACAACAATTATTAGCCTGAAACACTCATCCAAATTGAAAAAAACCTTTCCGAGCAAAGATAAATGTCGCCGACAGGACTCGAACCTGCACCCTTCTGATGTCCGGTCAGATGCCTTCCGGACATCAGAAGGGTGCAGGTTCGAGTCCTGTCGGCGACATTTATCTTTTCTCGGAAAGGTTTTTTTCAATTTGGATGAGTGTTTCAGGCTAATAATTATTGTCTATAAAAATAATTATTACCCTTTGCGCTATGCACAAAAATCTTGTCTTAAGTTTTTAAGAACTTTAGTTTATCAATTGATAATATAATATATCAAAATGAACAAAAGGGTCTCGAAATCAATGAAATACGAATTAAATTAATTAAAAGTTTTTTTTTGCATTTGTATGTAGGACGTGTTTGCATAAGCATTAGGTTATATTCTGATAAACTGATATTAAATAGGAAAATAAATAGTAAATTATTATAAAACATTTAAAACAACGTTAAAGATCAAAAAGCTTCTACCATTTTCCACATTTTCATCAAAATATTCGTCGATTTCCGGCTGTATGCTTCCAATAAAGTTTCCTTCCCATATTGAATAACGGAATAGTAATATTGTGGTATTTGTGCATCATGTCTGTAATGTCTAATCATTAGACAGAACACTTCCTTCATGGAAAAAGTGTGATTTAATTTCTTGTTTTGCTTTGTACGCATTTCGTATTGCATGTGTTCACGTTTACAGAACACGGTTCTTTAAAAAAAGCATATTATTCAATTATTTATATTTGTTTCCTGTTTATTGTCTACTAATTACACTAACTACTTATTACATCATTTACAAAATATTAAATGCAGTCGTTAATTATTTTTTCCTTCCAATATCTATATTTTGCCATAATCCACCTCTCGAAGCAACGTAATTTTCATTTATTATGCAAAAACTATGAATTTCAAATAGTTTAAAAGGCTTATAAAAAAACATCCAAGCGTAATTTCGTTCAAAATTTGTTATTTCCAACCCTAATTTAGTTCAAATTTCGTAATTTCGTCATGGAACAAATTCCGAGGTAGCTGGAAAAGGTAAGGATGTTAAAAATTTTAAAGAATATATATTAGAATATGAAATATGGAATTTGATAGAATTTTATTTTTTTTTTATCTTTCGGCCAGAATAAAAGTTTTATGACGAGCTTAGCAAAAATCCGTATATAGGTCATAAGCATTGACAATATAAAAATCATTAATATTACATGTTTAGTCTACGAATTTAATAGACGGACATGTTTACTTTTTTTTGCAAAATAAAAAAAAGGCATCGCAATGTAAGAAACTTTAACTACCGCCGTTTATTTCTAGACGGGTTAAAACCGTAGATTTTGATTTTTACGTACGTGTTGATTTTTGATAAAGTCCTCCACACAAACCCGCGTGGTTCCATATGTGAGGAACCTAATTGTAAATAGTATTTGTTTTGCTGGAATCAGTAGATTATTCATGAAATTATGGTAGTGGTCACAGCGCCGGTACTAATTACAATTATCGGCTTAAGCGCCCAAATTAGGAAGCTTAAGCGTTGATTTACGTACGTATCGAGTATTGATAAACCGGTCCTTAGAGTGGCAGAGTATTTATAGCTTAGATCTTCGATTGATTTTAAGAATTCGTAGTACTTCACACAAGAAGTTTGTCGCTAGTGTGGAAGTCCGTTAACTATACCACATTTATTTAATATTTTGGTAGAAATAACTTTGTTTAACGGAATGTATTTTAAAGTAAACATATCATTTGTAACTATTTATTATATTATAATAATTTCAATACTTAGATCATCACAACTATCAAACAAAACAAAAATTTCAAGGACAGGAAAAATCGATGATGCGATGATCAAAAATTTTATTCAAAGAACGAAAATAATAAAGAAGGCCTGCATTAAAATTTATAAAATGGATTAAGTATGAAAGGTAATATTTTGATTCATTTGCTGTGTTCACTTCATGGTCAACGGAGGTGTTTTTTTTTATAAAACATCTAAATGAACGGGTAGGTAGGTACCTTTTCTTAATATTGATGTAGATAATATATTTATAACATGAATAATGCGGATTGAATTAAATTAATTCTAAAGTAATAATTTCCATGGCTAGTGAATCTGGGCATCTATAAATGTTATACAATAATTAACATTTTCCGGAAATCTTAAATGTTCAAAAGATCTTCTGCAGTAGATAAAAAAGATATAGAGGTACATATTTTAAAATATTGTGAACATAGCATCCAAAGATGAATACTGTTATGTAACGAAAGGATGGCCCTGAGAGGAGTTTTAGCTACTCGTCTTAACAAATAACCTAGGCAAGCAATCACATTATTTCCCTCCATAATTAACCAATCAGGCAATTCTAGCACCCAAATTAAACCAATCAGTTCATAAATTAACAAAGCAGGAGCCAGCGACGTCAGCGCCACGGCAGCTTGACGGCCGCTCCTTGCTGCCCTTGAAACTCACTTCCCGCCTGGAGCTCAAGGAGTCAACTGCGTCTCTGAAAAGAGGCGGCTATTTTGTGTTACTAGTTTGTTACGGCCAAGTACTATACATGCGGATTGAAACCCGAAGCTAGACGTGCCATTTGCTGCCAAAGCACTCAACATAGTGACTTACCAATTAAATTCAGTGCAGAGATGTCCGGCCCTAGCGTCATTGCCGACAAACTCCTGCCACCCGACCAGATCACCTAATGTAAGCTGATTTTGCTTCTCCCCCTAATGTGTTGTTTAATCCCTTGTTACATTTGCAATACCCGGTTAGAGATTTGAATCAGAAAGAGAGACATTTTACGATAGAATTATGTCTAGAACAGGACCTTTTTACTAACAACTCGATTGTTCTTAACCTACAATGTTTGTCCGACTTTACAATAAACTCTGAGTATGAAAGCACTTTTCTGGACTCATTTAACGTAGAATTAGAAACGCCCTCAACCCAATTATAAGATTGCGATCGATTCACGACCCTGAACGATGAGAAGCTAATGCCACTGCCGATCTGAGCTAAACTAATGTCCGCAGCAGACTTAACATCTAAGAGGCCATCTCCAGGGTAAGTCCTGCCGATATAATTGTCTCCCATAACTTCCCCTTGTAACCCAACCTTCCTCCTCCCATTTCCCCCTACCTGACAACTTCCTTTTCATAACAATACATATAAATTATTACATATTCCATTTCCAGTATTCTTACGAGAACGTGCGTAATTATTTCTTGTATTCTAGATTAAATGGAATGGTGTGCTTTATAAAACAACGGTTAGGTAAGTTTACTTTGCAAGTGGGGTGAATTTATACCTAATAATAAGTATTTATAAATAAAAATAGTTTTATTTAGCTAGCTAGTTGAAGTGATGGTGTTCTCCGGAGTTATGAATGGTTTGGAGTAAAGTTTCGATGTTGTGATGCGTTACCTCTAACCCTGCCTCTACCCCTACCCCTATCCTTACCCCTACCCTTACCCCTTCCCCTTCCCCTACCCATACCCATACCCCTACCCCTACCCCTACCCCTACCCCTACCCCTACCCCTACCCCTACCCCTACCCCTACCCCTACCCCTACCCCTACCACTACCCCTACCCCTACCCCTACCCCTACCCCTACCCCTACCCCTACCCCTACTACCCTATCCCAACCCTTGCCCCTACCCCTACTCCTACCTCCTACTGAAAATAAAATAAAACTTTCAAACAATTTCTTCCTTTTACATATCGTAAAATAAACTAAAGAAAACACCTGACTTCTCTCTCTTTTCTTTTATATAGTTAAAAAATTTTCGCTTTCCAAGGTGGGTATCATAAAAGTGCGAATTTAATAAAAAATGCTGCAGCTTTGAAATTAGATTAAACATTTTTTTAAATATTAAGTCCCTCCTTACAGAATTTTAAAAAAACGTTAACTTTGTGTCATATAATTGTGATGTTATTCTCACACCTCTTTTAACCAGCCACTCTTACTAAACGGCGCCATAAAATAATTAACAAATTAATTTTTCCAAATTATCTTAATTTGGTGCAGTTTCACTAAATACCTTAAAAGAGGTTGTGATAATACGCCCAGCTTTTGATATGTTAAGTCAAAAGAAGTCTAAAAAATAAGAAATTATAGAAAATTTTTCACAATTTGTTAAAATAAGTATTCTATTCCTTCTAAACCATCAGACCGAGCGCGTGAGGGGTGAGCGGAGAAACTTTATACTTATAATGACAGATTGCCTGCACCATCCGCCCGGTCCTGCTGGATTAATAATTTAAATAAAATAAATAATGAATAACTGTTAGTACAAAACTCCAATTGCTTCTTTAATTTTTTTTCTTCTTCATTTATGAGCAAAAGAGTAGTAAAATCATACGTGAGTTATCTAATACTTATTTCATTAATTTTCGATTTCTGTAATTTATTAAGAATATAAATTCACAGAAAATCTATAATGATGTATTTAAAAAAATGATCGTACATCCCTGGTCGCTAGAGGCGCTCGTGCAGCATCAGATGTCAAAAGCTCGGCGTATTATCTATTATATGCTCGCTTGTTTTAATAAAGCCATTTTAAAAAAATAATCGCCATGAAGTGTTTTCATGAAGCTAAGATCTTGCGCGTCTTCCGACACGATCGTGAGATATATTCCTATTATATGTATTACTAAAACGTGGAGAACTATTTCCTGTCTAACCTCGTTTAATGAAGAACAACTTCCCTGTCTGGCTCAGGTGATAAACGCATTAACTCTACAGTTTATGTCTTAATGTTCTTGAAACCACATAACAAATTTGATATTTTTTTAACACTAATTCATCCCCAATTGAACTTATAAGGTTATATAAATATTTTACACAATGTATGGAAGTACGTATATCCAATAATTTAGATTTTGTAGACATTGTTTCAAAATCCGTGGGAATAAGTTTATTTTTATTTTTAACTAACTAACTAACTAACTAACCATCACGCCGTTTCCCGCAGGGGTAGGCAGAGAGAGGATGCCAAACAACTCGATCTTGGCATACACTTCTTGCTTCATTCACATTCATACAACGTCTCATACATTCTCTTCTGTTATTCTGACTTCTGACATGGCCGACTCAAGTATTTGATTCAATTGATCGTGCCATGTCTCTCCTCGTCCCCTGGCTCTTCTTCCATTCACATTCGCGTCATATATTCTCTTACACTCCTTTCTTCGTTCATTCGCTCTACATGCCCAAACCATCTAAGCGTCCTTTCTTAATCTTGCTCACCTACGCTTACATCAGTCTGCATTCTTTACGAATCAACATTTTTCACGATCATACATGGTTTTACCACCACACATCTGTCTCAGAGATCCATTTCTACAGCATTCAGTCTACTTTCATCCTTCCTGCCAGTTCCATGCCTCACTGCCATACATCAGGTTGGTATCAGCACTCCATTGTGGACTGCTCTTGCTTCTTTGGACAACTTTTTGTTTGCGCCAACCGCGTTCAGTCCTCCGTTAATGGAGTTTCCTGAGCATTTCCATCTCAAACATACATCCTGCATTCACCTTCTTTCTAATATCCCTATCAGTATTTCCATCTCTCGTAAACATACTTCCCAAATACACAAACTCATCAACCTGCTCCAAGTATTCATCATTCACAACTATATTGCATACTGTTTTCGTACTCTCTCTTTCAAACACCATGACTTTGGTCTTATTTACATTCATCATTAGCTCATTCATCATACATACTTCGTTCATCCTAGATACGAGGGACTGTAGATCTTCCAGGGACTGTATTTTTATTGGCAGTATATCGTTTATTGCACAATATTCTTGAGATATTGAGATACAGGTCATAGAGACATTGGGGTGGGTTATACCATATTTATTGACATGTTTCTTAGAAGCAAAGAAAGTCTTATTGAAGTCTGAATAGCATTCAATATTTAGTCTCGTGAGATCACTACACTGGGATTGTTCACTTCTTCATTTTGAGTTTTGTTTGTGTATACAAATATTGTGTTTACGATTTATTGCGGGACGGAATTGTTACTGAATTCCATGAGAATTATTGCCAAGAATTATAAATTATATTGAGGATTATATTTATTCTGAAAAGAACCTTTCAGAGTGTTGCACTTAATTTCAGAAAAGCTAACGTCCTAGGATATAATAGCAGATATAATATGATCTCATCTGCAGTCGAAGGGCTTTGACATGAGGATGAGAGAGAGGATGCTCAGAGTGTATTGAATATACTATGTACTATAAACTATGTTTGTTAGTGTGGGAGAGTGACCTTTCCATGTTTGTTTTGCGATTTAACGCTTAGATGCAAAATTAGAATTAATTTTTATATAAGCCGTTATAACTCCGATGAATATAATAATAACAAAGCATTTATATAGCGCAGTTTTGTGTTGTTTCACTTCAAGTGCGCTTTACTCTAAATAAACTTAAAAAATGATAAAATAACTCCATTCAGTGGTATTCCTACAGTGCTACTTTTACATTCTATTTTATTTATACACATTACATACATCTTACTTATGCTTAATATTACTCCTACAGTACTCCTTAGGTGCATATTCATCTGCTGAATTTACATTATTTTATACAGTATATACACGGTTATACAAAATAATACATTCACAATAATACTACAAAAATAGTAACATTTTAAGACAGGAGTCGGGTTATGTTCAGCAATAACTGACTTCACATAAATTTTTTTTAAATATATATATACGGAGGAAACCGAAACCAAACAACTGTCAGAGGCTTGAGGAAATGACTTTTAATAATAAATTGAAGATAAATTAAAATTTATAGACAGTAGGATTTTTTAAATAATTTTGTTTTTAAAGCCCGTTTAATTCAGTCAATTTCTGGATATTAGTAAGAGCTGGGGGAAGTTTATTCCAAATGAGAGGGGTATTTACACGAACAGAGCGATCATAGTAGATGGCTCGATTTGACCTTGAAGCTCGATTTGACCTTGAAGCCAGGTAGTAACTACATAACGCTATAATATTCCCATTATATAATATAATATTATTTCCAATTGCAAACCAAGTGGTTAGTCGAAAAAACGAATAAGACGCCATGCTGTTTACTTCATAGTTTTTTTCAATTGTACACTGGATAAAAAGATTGCTGAAGCCGGGTAGTAGAACCAGTAATATTATTGTGGTCAAAGTGGTTTGAATCGTCTTAACATTTTCCATCCAGAAGAGTTCCGCACGCGCAGCTCTCTCCTGACCTCTCAGGGCTCTGCGGATGCAACTCACTCCACGGAACCTGTTCCTCTATCCACTTACATTATATTATTATTAATGCTGCTATAAATAAATAATGTAGTGTATTATTGTAGAGCGATACTTAAAATTCTACTTCCGTTGGTCGTTCATCGGATATCTTTGAAAAATCGGTTCCATTATATTTCAACACACGTATGAATCGACACACTTTTTAAAAGTAATATAAAGTCATTAAAAGAACAAAAAAAAATAGCTTCTAAATCTTATCTAACCTAACCTAATACTATTTTTTATTAAAAAAAATATGTATTTTTTAAAAAAATTACTTGGGTTAGGTTAGATTAGAAATTTTATTACTTATGTTTTTAGTTATAGTTTACTATGAGTAGAATATAAAATGATGTACGTTCTAACCTCAAAACTTATCAAAACCGACCGGCCATAGGTTTGGAGCGTTTTGGTGGGCTTTGAAAAATTGAAACTTTGACAATTATTTAAAAAAAAAACGAAATATACTGATATTTAAGTTTGAACATCATTATTGCAAAAAAAAAAAATTGGACTCTTGAGTTTTTTTATATTACATATCAATAAAAAATAATAATAAAATAGTAACTGCAATATCATGCGATGTGCAGTGTTTTCTAATATTGTGTCGTGTGCGTGCAAAATCATATGTTCTAATACACCGTGTTAATCTGGAGTGACCTGCCAGGTAAGTAAGTCTCATTAGCTAAGTTGGTTAAGCGGTTGCCCCGTAAGTATGTTTCTGTATGTGTTTGTAAACTCTAGCAAGTAATATTTGTACAACGCCCTTGAGGTGATTTTTCACAAAAACGGCGATATACAGATTAACCAATTTATTTATAGTGCAACACACTGCGTATTTCAGTGTCGTTTTGCAGAATTTCAAGCGTGGAAGCCCGTGCCCAACTTAGAATATGTTTACAAATGATTTGTAAATAATATATACATAGATTTATGCCTATTTAACCATGTACATTCAGATTTAGATATTCCACGATCAAGTGAATCAAATACTTGAGTTGGGCCATGTCAGAAGTCAGAATAATAGAAGAGAATGTATGAGACGATATATGAATGTGGGGATGAAGCAAGAAGTGTATCCAAGATCGAGTTGTTTGGCGGTCAATTCTCTCTGCCTACCCCTGCGGGGAAACGGCGTGATGGTTATTTAGTTAGTCAGTGACTTTCAGATTTGAGGTTATGCTTCACATTCAAGTTTGACAGCTGATTATTTATAAATAAACAATAACATCCACGGGAAAAGAATCATAACTCTATATTTTAAAATAATTTTGAACTGTGAATTTTATCTAATGAAGGGCCATTACTATATATAAATTTCAGAAACCGGAATACCTTTTGGAGAAAGTAAAAAACACTCACCTTTTTTTAAACTTACACCTTCCAATGAGCCATCTTGGTGTTGCCATTTGAAAAATTTAAACGATCGCAGCGCCATCATTTTTTCTCTACCATGAAATGTCAGAGGGTAGGTGTGCAAAATACCTCTTATGTGAGTACCTACCTAAAATTCAGTAGCCTGTAATGAAACTAAGTAGGTACTGATGAATCAAATAAAATGGTGTCTGCCTGTGATCTACATATTGCTCGTTCCTCCATAGCAGTGGGAGTACTTTTGTGTCTAGAAATCTTATGGTATACCTAAACATATTCAAGATTGCAATTCGAAAGTGGCCGTATTTCATATACGATTTAGAATTACGAACGGTACCTACCTGCCAACATTATACAGCGCATAGGCAATTTTCAATTATTATTTATTTATCAAACAAACCATCATATCAGCAGGCGGAACAACGCCCGGTGTAGTTGTTTTGAATATAAAATACGTACAAATCAGATACCAGCAACGGTTTTTATATTTACGAGAAAACCATTAATCATGTCACAGATCGACATGCTTAACTTTGCAGTCTTTTGCGTCGCCACCGAAGATACTTTGAATAAAAAACAATGCGAATTTCAAAAGGGGTTTTATTTATTACGTTTATCATAAAATACTGAAATTAAAATATTTTTTACAATAGCAAAAAAAACATTCATGCAAAGCTACCTCACGGCAGCTTGGATGCAGGTTCTCCCATTTAAACTTTAAAAAATTCCATATTTTTTTTAAAAAGGCAAACATTTCCGAGATATGAATATTTTGACAATATTTTTAAATCTCCTACTACCATTGCAGTAAGCGGAATATCTCGCTTGTGTCGTGAAGGGAGACTTAGCCAGCCGAGGAATTAAACTCACGAGGCCTGGGTGAGACCCAGACGCGATACCACCAACATGTTTCGATTTAAGCAAAAAAAACATCACCAAAATGCGTGTTTTATTTTATTTTGTAAAGCTCAGGCATAATTATTGAAATCTTTTTGGGTCATATTCTAAAAAACACAATTTTCCACAATGAAGAATGCGACAATATCGGAAAAGGGGTTCATAAGTAGGAGATTTTGGGCTTTAAAGTTTTTTTTAGGTCTGATCCTTATTTTTTCTGGGCTTATAAAAAGACTGACCAAAAATGTCCGGTTATGGTAAAGGAAAGCCCAAAGTGGGTTCTACTTGCAGTATTTAATTAAATTATCTATGATATTTCTAGGCCTTCCAATTTTCAAACCAAAAATACATTATTTTGCATTACTTCCCATTGCATCGCCTTAAATGAAAAAGTTCTTTGTTTATAAATACTTTATTGAATTTATATATATATATATGTCGACCGGTTTCGGATAATTTTAACCTTCCTTAAGAAAAGGAACATCTATAAAATCGGACTTTGGGTTAAATTTAATTGTTTATTTAAAATTTTGCAAAGTACATATTATAATTTTTTTATTTCGAAATCTCTAATGCTTCTAAGTAATTAAGGCGCAAACCTATTCCAATTTTATGTATCACTTGAACTCCTGTATTTCTATTAAAATTATGGTTAGTATTAACTAAGTGATAGGCAAATTCTGGAAAACCCATACTTGTTGCTAACGACGGCCTCCATGGTCGAGGGGTAAGGCTCTCGACTACGAATCCGAAGGTTCAAATCACGGCGTGCGCAAGTAAATTTTATTTAATTAATTTGTGTTGTTTCACATTAATTAATTAAAAATAATGTGTGGTATATTTGCGCATGTTCCACAGTGGAAGATACTCTCAGTATCGCCCTGGTGAAAGACCACCATTCATAATTGAAAAGTTGCTTGAAACGGCTTTTAGCCGTGTTTGGTGACCAGATCTGAATAGCCAGGTATTTCCCTATTTCCCCACCTCCCTCTTCCCCTTCTCCTTCCCCTCCCCAATACCTTCAGCCTCACAACATTCCCCAATTGGGAATGCCATAGTCTCACTGGCTCCAGACGGTTCGGAGCAGTTGGGACTCTTGTGCGGTATTCATATAAAAAAATAAGTAAAATAAAAATGTGTTTTTTTTACTCTAATATTTACGTTTCTCGCGGTTTTACCAATATAAATTGCCGGGCAATCGTAGCAATTAAGGTGAAGCTATCAGTGAAATCACTATTATTACACGAATATTCTATACTACGAATCGGCTTACACTATGAAAAACAGAAAATATGCTTGGATAAATTGACATTTTTCCTAGAAATTCCTTTGATAAGAATTAAAATAAAGTTCTTAATTACTTAGTAAAAAATATAACCATAAACTGTATTTTTTAATTTTCCTTTTTAAATATAAAATTATTAACGCACGTAAGAGACAATTTTTTTTAAATAATGCTTTATAGCTAAGATTATTTGTGAAGAATTTCCTTGATTTATTTTTTTTTGTTTTTACAATATTCGTCACAAAATAAATAAAAATCCGATTTTGCGCTCGCAACACACATTTCTAAACTCCGTTTGGCAAGCGAATTTTATGACTATTACCTATATTTGTGGTGACATAAGACACGGCTCATAGCAAATATTTTTGGTATATTCCTCTTAAATTTGTGGATGCCAGAATTTTTGCCAGATTTGTCTTTATTAAAAGTTTATCTATGTTAGTATTAGTATAGAAAGCTTGTCTTATTTCTGATAGAAATTTTGATGTGCATATTGAAGAAATTTTACTCGTGTACTCAATTCTGTGCCATAGTAGTTGGTAGATCATAATATAAAAATTTATATGTTGAAATTATTTAAAGAAATGTTTTTAATGAAAATCCTATCAAATCAGAATAGTCCAATTGTTTGTTAATACCCCCTTTAGCCGTCTGAAAAGTTTCTATTTTCACTTATCAAAAAAACTTGGGGAATTTTTTTTTGTGCGATGAAATATTTTTTTTTATTCATTTAAAAAAAAAAGTATGAAAATATTTTTGGTAGGAGGTTCAATTTGGTAAATTAAACTCCCAACTTAAAAATCTTCGTACAAAAAAATCGTTTTCGACTACAACAACATCAATAATGCAGTTTTTTTCAATCTTAGCACTCTAGCACACCAAAATATCACGAGCCGCCCCTGTAAATTATAAACTTTCCATTTTACAGCATTTTCAGCAAAGCGTTTCTATCCTATTTATTATTTTATTTACTTCAAAATAATCACGCTTCCTTTTTATAGCTTATATTTCATCAAAATTTAATTACAGTAAGAACAATATAACCATACCACCTATAATAGGTCTTATTGAAATCCAAGAAAACCGAAAAAGCAAATAATTAAACATTAATCCTCTTGTATTAATTTGATTTACTTTTTAATGTAAATTAACATTTTTTGTTTTATTTTGTATATTCCACTTTTCATTTTTTTAAACCTTTTAATTGCATTGCATTTCAATAGTTTCAATTTCCCCGCACAGTCACGCGGGTATAAATACCTTATTATTATTTAATAGTTTTTTACACAACTGTCCGAATAATCTGAAAATGAGGGAAATTTTGTTAATTGCACTAGTTAAATATAATAGCAATAAGTGATGCAAGCAATCACTGCGGTTTTTGCAAAATACATTTTGTCAATGACACACAATGGAGAGCGAATATATTCGTAATGCATTTTATTTTGTGCAATGATTTCACGATTACATTCTACCACTTGGCTTATTTCGATTTTTATTGAAGTAGGTTTTATAAAATAAAAAAGAATTTACAATGAAGTCGAAAATCTAATTGAGCATCATCACACTATCGTAAGATTATGTCGACGCCAAAATTGTGTGGATGCCCCAGTGTAAGCTATCCAGAGGCAGAGCGAGAAAATTTTTTGTTTTCTTTTTTAATAACTCCGCACAGAAAGTCCTGAGGGAAAATTATTTCTCTCAAGGCCTTTGTCATATTTGGAGGTGGTGTGTGGTGGGTCTATTTGAGGAAAGGAAGGAGTGAACCCGAGTCTTACTGAATCAACTGGGTCACAAGAACGTGTCATAGAAGCGAGCCGTTATCATGTGATAATTGTCAACCGTGTACAAATGTTTGGCGCGCTTTTGACGTTTTTCCCGACTATGCACTGGTGCCGAAGGAATTGATGACGATAGTTCATCTGAGAATCTTCCATTTAAATACCGGTAAAACAATGGCAGCATTCCCACTTGATGTTTGTGCTTTGCAATCCGTTCAATTTCACACAGAGTCAAAGGTTTTTTTTTCAGATGTGAACAGACTGCGTGGAAGATGCTTGGAGCAGCAAGGGAAGACCTGAGAACTGTAATAAAATGGTTAGTGCTAAAAATAATATTAATCTCGGGCAAAGTCAAGATGTAAAATTGTTATTAAATTATTTAACAGGTTTTCCTTAAACGAAAAAGGTTTTCACCCTCAGAAAACCAATTCATTGGTACCCTCTCTAAGTTTTCCGCTGCTTTAGATCAAAAATCCCATTATTTTTTTACAACATCCTTTTTTTAATGTAAGAAAAATGTTTGCAAATACGTTGTCAATTCCAAATTTAAATAACAGTGTTTTTGCTGTATGAAATTCCTCGCATTGACATATTGACGTTATTAAGCCACATTGCAAATGTTAATTAACGCTTTTAATTAATTCGCGTAAAAACATTAAAAAATATATATTGTAATACAATATTTACTAATTAAGTTGATTTCGACACGAACTTTTGATGAATCGTCCGCACTTCTGTTAATTTACAATAAATTATTTCGTTCAGGGCATTCCATAAAACTCTTTCATTGTGTGTCCACGTTTATTCCGTATAATAAAAACATTTGAATATGTCCAGTACTTTCATCGCGATCGATTTCACCAGCGTAATGTCACGTTTTAATTTGGAGTGTTATTTCTCAACAGTGGAATACTAATAAAAAAACAGCCATTAATTGAATTTAATGTGGAGAGATTGAATTAATGAATGCATCCGTTTGATTTAAAATAATTGGGGAGATGTATCGTGACCCTTTGTAACGTATGTCATTTAAACTAAGAATATTTCTATTATTTCTGATTCAAATTTATTGTTTTTTTTTTTGGTTTCAGTGTAGATGAAACATTTCTTTGCAAATTAAATGAATATTTACGAATTTAAAAATGTCTTTCCCTACCCAATAGCAATTTTTTAAATGATCGCCATTGAAATTCTAAGAATAATTTATGTCACTATCAGAATCTCTGGTAAGATATGGATTAACAATATGGGTAAATACCACAAAATCCAAACATATGTATATAATAATAGCACGAATCCAAAGTTCGCGGGTTCAAATCCCGGCTGCGCAAGTAAATTTTATTTAATTAATTTATATTCTTTCACAATTAATTCATTTAAAAATAGTATGTAATATATTTGCGTACGTTCCAGAGTGGAAGATGCTCTCAGTATCGCCCTGGTGAAAGACCCCACCATTCAGAATTGAAACGTTGCTTGAAATAGCTTTTAGCCATGTTTGGTAACCAGATCTGAATATCCAGGTATTTCCCCACCTTCCTCTTCCCCTTCTCCTTCCCCACCCCAATGCCTTCAACCTTACAACATTCCCCAATCGGAGATGCCATAGTCTCACTGGCTCCAGACGGTTGGGAGCAGTTGGGACTCTTGTGGGGTATTCAAATAAAAAAATAAAAAATTCTCTCTATGTAATATGTTTTACACTTAAAATTTATTACTAAAGTCACATACGTGTACAACCTTTACATAAAAAAACTTTGAAAAAGCCATATTATCTGAAGCTTGCTTAATTTTTTATGATAATTTTTTTTTAAATAATACTAGTCAAGGGGCCGGTGTTTCAGTATACTCAGAAATATTATGAGTCTGGTTGGGTTTTCAAGAAACCTACCCGATAGCAACTTGACGAACGTAAATATCTCTCTATAACTAAAAGCCAGTAGTGTTTGTTCCATATTTTTAACAGAGAGAAAAAAGTCTATACGGGTGTTCAAACTCGGGCAAAACTAGAAAAATGACAACTCGCTGATACATATCCAGAAAACGCCTTTATTCCGATATTAGTTTTTTTTTCTGAAAAATAAAATCAGATTTCATTGAGTTTAATGAGCAATCTCTGACAGAAGAAACTCATTCCGGTGCCCGTAGCTTTTCACTTTCATGATAAAGTTCCCACGATGCGACATTTCCTTCAGAAGAGAGATCCCTTCCTAGCTGCTTGATGATTGATGATCGTACACAAACCCCACCAAAGACCACTTTCACTAACCAAACTGGGCGACTGAAATCTGAAAATCGTACATATTTTGTCCAGCAAACTTATTCAATTTGGGGCGAATAATATGGGTACCGCCGCCCCGGGAACAATTCATTCGATAACCAACACCTCTGCCATAGGTCCAAGTGGTTCCCTACGGCAGGTGACTTGGCAAGGGTGCCCGGGTTCATGGGGTGAGGTTTGTCCAGGTCTTGGCGGCTGCGGATGCGTCTACCCACCAGCTGCGTGGTGAGCCGGATCGGGAGAGGCCGGCCGAAGGAGACCCCTTGAACTCTCCAACCGGACCCTCTCGACCCATCACTGAATTAGTACGTCCGTAACCCCCAGATTCTTGCCCACCCCTCATACCATTTTCCTTCCCAGAACTTCCCCTCTTTCCGTTCCTTAATAATAATAATAATAGTTCTTTATTCCAGAAGCTATACAGGGTTAGTGCAATGCAATAGTTCCATAAGTAATAATAATACAAACAAAGAAATGACAATAAGTACGTAAAACAAGAGGAAGAAAAAAACAAATTAAAAACATAGAAAAAGGTTACTAAGTAAAATATGCAAAATAAGTTCATCCACTAAGAGAAAAAAGAAAACTTAACTCGTTTATGGTGGATATTTGATGGTTTCACGTTTCCAAAGGGCCATCAAGGGTGACTCCATCCATGTAGCCATAGCAGAAATTATGGTGTTCTTGGATTGGCGTACTCTGCACCATAGGCATCCCATGCGGTGGCGGGGAAGTGCCCTTAAGACTATACTCGTCCTTCCAGGAACATTACTGTAGCGCTGCAGTATTTTGGTAAACGGAATAGTTGGCCATATGTATTATTGTAGGTGACTTTTATCGTTTGCCATTGGGATGTAGTACAATGCACACACAGTTCTGATATATACAGAGATGTGCAGAATGAAACAAAGTCCTTCAAAGTCCTTACACACAGCATTCCCAAAGATGACATAGGCCCTGAGGGAAACTATTTTTCTCGGGGTCTCATGTGTGGAGTGATACAATTTTTGTTTTATAGTTACATTCCTGTACATTTTGGTACTACTTCTTAGGACAAACCCGGGTTCTCTTTTTACTGTCTATCTCCCCTGTATTAGAAACGATGCTGTATATTGAGGATGGGATCATTTATATGTTATGATACAACGTATGCCAGTACAGTGGTAAAATAAGCCAAAACATACTTTTAGGCTCAGCATATATATTTTTAGGTCTCTTCTACAACTTCCAAGGTTCTGCAGTGCCTCTACGATGTTCACTCAAGGAAGGGTTCACTCATTCCCCGCCTTACTTCGCCATCGACTAGCCAGTTTCTGAGGCAGGACACGGAAGTCAAACAACGCCATTGTCGTGGCTGCATCCGAGTGGCTCAGCTCTCCATTTAATGAGCGAATGGTGCAGATGATGCGGCTACCACCCCGAAAGACGATCCCTTAAATTAATATATTTTAATTTATCTTATATTATTAAATATTATGTTTTTCATTTCCTTTCTTTTATTTTAATAAAATGAAACCAAATTCACCACTTTTAAAACAAACGATAGTAAAAATTCAGATACAAACCTTAACTTAAAAATTCATAGCTAACCACATTTAAATGGTCAATGTAATTGTCTATGATTGGAAAATTTTAAACACATGACGTATCTAGGCGTAAAAAACTGATCACAATTTAAAGTGGACTGACCACATTATTAACTTACTTTTTTAAAACAATCAGGAATGTCCCCAGTGTAAAAGATTTGATTAAGATCTACATGGCTCTCTGCCAATCACTATTAGAATATGGTATTATTGGATGGGGCAGTGCTAATGATAATATTGTTAATTTACTCATTAGAACACAAAAAGCCATCACGAAAATTATACTTTCGTGAGAGCTAGCACTGACGAAATCTTCAACAGACTTAACATTGTGTCAATAAAACAATTATACTCTAAAACAATACTACTTTACATTCATAAATACAAAAAAAAACAAGAAATAAAAACAATCACACATATTAGAAAAACTAGATCTCAGAGTCAAAATCACATACAACAATAAACCACAAACATAACATTTGGATAAAAAAAAATTCTTTTACTATGGTACTAAACTCTACAACAAAATCCACTAGCCTTCAAAAATCAAATAAAACACTGGATACGTTACATAGGATCTGAAATAGAAAATATTATATATTAACACCAAATACAGACTAACAACGAAACCACTAAACTATTCTTAAAACACCTCACCTTACAATTATTTTGTTTTTAGCACATCAATTTAATATAATGTAATTTCATATTTTGTAAATGAAATCCTCAGCACGGGAAATCCCCGTGAGAATGTCATTATTTGTTATTGAAAAAAAACGTTATTATTATTATTACATTTATATATATATATATATATATTTTCATTTTAATTTTATTTTCTTTTTATATACGAGTATGTTCATATTTTTAATTTTTTATGTATCTCCCATGTAATATGGCAAATTGGGATTACACTATCCACCCAGTCCTGTTGAATTAAAAATTCAAATAAACTATAATAAATAATTTAGCATTAGGCTGTTTTGGTGTATGGTAACGTTCACTGCTAAACGGGAAACAACGTCCCACCGCCTTGACTGCTTTAGTGCAATTGGCGGCGCCGCGATTTGACGTCCCGGTCACAATCAACGCTTTCCAGGAAACCTACTCCATCTGGTTTGTATAGATAACGTTTTAGTGACGTCATCCACCGCTACATTACGGCCGCTAGCAGCACTACTTTCTTAGGAACCCTAGCTTTACTACTGGTGGAATTTACCAAACATTTTGAATATCGAAACTCTTTCTATATAACCAATCTCATCTTAGATCATCTAATGAACCACTGAACAACTGGAACAATAAATCCATAAATTGTGATCTGTACCGATTTCAAAGAAAGCCGATGTTGCCAATTTACATAAGACCTTTCAACTCCCAGGCTACAGACAGGCCAACGAAATTGATTTAGCCGAGGGCACTGGTCACTGGGAATAGCATGGTCTTATCAAATGAGTCGTAGTGCGTTGAGCAGCCAGTGTATGGTGAATAGTTCGCGGGAAAAATGATAATGTTCAACGGCTAGTTTCTGATAGTAGTCGGTAGTCGCAAGTGGAGCGCCCCACTTGGCAGCACTACTTTCTTCCGCTCGATACCATTCTGCGCCATCGGGTGCATGAACCAGGCTGATTGTTGATTGCCGACTCCCGACTGCCGACAGTCAAATGCGGACTGCCGAAGTCTGTTTGCCGATTGCCGATTGCCGATTGCCGACCATGGGTCCTTCCCCCAAAGACTAAATTCGCGTAACAGTATAATTATCCCCAAAATCAATCGAAGATTTAAGCTACAAAACAAAAAGGTAAAAGGAAAGGGCTTACATAAATGTACTCCTATAAGTAAGTTTAAGCATCTACGAGTATAAAAGGTCTGGTCAAGTATCACGTAGGTACCGCGTAGAAAAATAGTGTATGGGGTCAATTTTATATAGCGCCGTTTAGAGATGCTATCACGTTGGGCGCTTTGCATTTCGACACCCCATGTGTAAAGTATCGTCACTTCAAAATCGGAACTTTACATGATAGTTATATATTCAGAATCGGCGTTTGTTGATCTGTATGAATATATATTTTTTAAGCCATTATATGTTTCACTAGAGTTCCTTATTTGCAGCAAATCTTCGATTGAGTCCTAGATTTCGAAACACTTTAGCATGCATTAGTCGCTAATGTAATTAATTTGAATTTCTAAAAATGTGACGCGTGGTTGGTTCTTGATTTAATTTTTTTTCTAGTGCCTACCTTTTTTATTTTTCTTCCAGTACTCTCTCCTGTAGGTTGGCTATCATTAGATAAATTTTCGTTTATTGCATCTAATACTAAAATATTTAAAATGAAATGCCATAATACCTACATTATAATAATTTATTTTTTATCGTACATATTTTATTTACTAACTTGCTGGTGTGTACCCGGCCTTGCTCGGGATTAATAAAGTTATGAAGTTGGGAATTCTTGCTTGTCATTGAGGTGCCATAATTGATTTGACAGTGAAAGTAACTATCTCCAAATAAAGAAACATTCATTTGAATATTTTATTCATTCCAAACTTTTATTTTTTCAAAATATATCTAAATCATAAAATTCTTAAGTAGGTAGCTACTCGTGTTTTCCATTTTGAAAATATTCTACCCAAAAAAATCTCCTTTTTTTGAATATGCAATCTGTGGCTAACCAGAGTGTTATATCTATGGGATAACCTAAATAAAACATGGCGGGTTCAATTTTTTTCATACTAATTTTAAAACGTTATAGCAACAATTTTACGTATTGGATTTCATTCAAACTGAACTCTAAACCTTCCCGGAACTAATAAGAACTAACTGTGCTTTTCAGCGAAACCGGTAAAATAATTTTCGAGAAAATCGAGGACAAACAAACACACAAACTTACATTGATTTTTATATAGATAGACGAGAGTCATTGTTCTATCCAGAATAGAAATAAAAGGGATCTGAGATTCTATCATATTATACATGAAGCGCTGAGAACTAGAGAGGCTTATACGCCTTTTGATTAGTTTTGACAAAAATGTTCTTGAAGTTTTTGAGAATTTTGTTAATCCTTTCATTTCATCAATCCATTTTGATTTCGCTGATGCCAAACAACCTTATGCGACAAAAAAATTCATTTGGAATTTTGAAGCATTTAAAGAATAAACTTTTCTTGGTTATTGATTTATTGAAGTAACAACATAATGCGCAATGAAAACCAACGTTTTTACTTACGTTAATATTTCAATAATATCTCAAATATTAACATTTTTTCAAACATTTCACCTCCGTTCCCATTATGGTTTAAATAATAATAATAATAATAATCGGATGATTTTTATAGCGCCGTTTTTGTGAAAAATCACCTCAAGGGCGCTGTACAAATCTTACTTCGTATTCTTACATTATTCCTATATTAATTAATTTTTTTTTTTGGACACTATCATTACACATTATTTATAGACCATATAAAGAGATGCAGTTAGATTATCAAAATTAAATACGGCTTGGTCTAAGTTTTCATACATGTTTAATTTTTAAAAAAAGAAGAAGCTAACTGTATTTATTCCTTATGATATATTGCAAGACGCTAATACAAATGATAGGAGTTATGTGAATTTGGGCGGCAGGTGGGGACTGGGGCCGGGGGTACTGATCGTTTCTTCCAATCTTCTTTGGTGTCGCTCGTCGGCCGGCTTCAGGATCTGGAAAGAGTACATCAGCGTGTCGTCTATTTCTCGCCCCAGCCGGTGGTATCCTTGTCGGGGTCAGACCACAGCAGGTCCTTAAAAAAACTACGTTTTTTTTACAATTATTAATTTCGTTTTCATTTGCAAACAATACAAAAGTAGTTTAACTTAATTAAATAATTACTTAATCATTGAAGAAGATAATATTAACATAACCTAAATGAAACATGAAACCGAACAAAACAACAGAAAATAAAAAGATATCAGTTGCATCTGGGACTCGAACCCAGGACCTCTGTCTTTCCGGATTAAATATTACAATAAGGTTTTTAAACTTCAATAAAATAATTAAAAATTATTAATTGATAAACGAAAGTTTTTAAGACAAGATTTTTGTGCATAGCGCAAAGGGTAACAATTATTTTTATAAACAATAATTATTAGTTAGTGCAGGTTCGAGTCCTGTCTACGACATTTATCTATTCTCGGAAGGTTTTTTCAATTTGGATAAGTGTTTCAGGCTAATAATTATTGTTTATAAAAATAATTGTTACCCTTTGCGCTATGCACAAAAATCTTGCCTTAAAAACTTTCGTTTATCAATTAATAAATATTTGACAAGTCAAAACATTTTTCACCAATAAAATGTAGACATAATTTGTCTCGACGCCATCTATTGAGGGATTTAGCCGTTACAAGCCTTCCTCATACTGATAAAGTTGGTTGTTTACAGGTGAAATATAATAAAAAAAACAGTAATTATTGAATGAAACACTAGTATATATTGATTAACTTGGCGGGTTTGCGATAAGCCGACGTAGCTCAACGGTAGAGCATCTGACCGGCAATCAGAAGGGGTGCAGGTTCGAGTCCTGTCGGCAACATTTATCTTTTCTCGGAAGGTTTTTTCAATTTGGATGAGTGTTTCAGGCTAATAATTATTGTTTATAAAAATAATTAAAAATTAAATAATTACTTTTTCAAAAGCTAAAGTTTAATTAGAATGAAGAAACTATACATTAAAACAACAAAATTTTCCTCAAATTTGAGAAAAATAAGGAAAATAACCTGATTTTTTCGGTTCATCATGAATATTGCAGAGGTCCATGATCCTACCTACACCTGATTGTCTGGTAGTGAAACTCATCTTTTGTTAAAAAAAATCGTTAAATATTAAGACACAAAAAAGCGCGCGATTTCACGTTGAGTTGGTTGAGGCCGTTGAGTTCCTATGGCATATACTTTATTACAGATTCCGTCTATGACATACAATTAACATGTCGTTTTCTGAACTTGTGGCTGCAATATTGACTGTTGAGTCTGTGCGGCACGAATATATTACAGTTGTCTATACTCGTAAAACTTGATACAGAGATAAAATTTGAGTGAAATGGCACTTAAGCCTGTCTGGTTCTCAGCGCCTCACATATCCTACAGCAATGTGCTATATTTATATATGTGTATATTTGTAGTGGAGAATAGGCGTTTTACAATATTTTTGGGTAACCTTGCTGGCGGCCAGAATAAAATTACACATCACGATAAACGTTACACTATTCTCAATGTCTATTTCAAAGGCACTAATAAACCTATAAAAAGTCCCGATAAACCCATCATTAGGACAAGCCGCCTCCAGTACATGTTGTATTGACAGTTTTACAGAAAATAAATAATTATAATGAAAAGGGTGTACCATTTTTATGTGATTACTCTATTTTGATTCAGTATTACATTTATATCTACAATAATATAAAATGTGATACCTATTTAAATGCTGTAGGGGGAAAGGTGGTATCCTAGCCCCCTGATGACTATTTGGCCCCCAGCGAGTTTCGTACTTCTAATAAAGGCATTCAGAAATGGTAATGTAAAATAGGAATTAAAAACATTTGGTTGCTGTTGCGGCGATATAAATATCGGCATAGTTATTTATAAGTAAGGTTGCACAATTCAAACAATTTAAAATTCTAGTACCAATTTTTTGAAAATCTTGTTTGCCAACATCTTGTGAAAATGACGAATACATGTGCGATTAAAAGTAAATTATTTTATTAAAAATTGTATGCTATTTTCGACACGCTTCGTACTGCCTAATATTATTACACCGATTACCATCGAAAAATAATTATTTTACTTACTGTATAAAAATTGTTTTCCTTTTTAGAGGGGAGTTATTTTACAATTCTTGTAAAAAAACTATTTCATTTCAAGTTTTGGCAGCCGAAAGCTTAATAATATACTAAATCAATAATTATTATTTTGTTTAAAACCACTACATTTAATATATAAATATCTACATGTTTCAGGATAAACAATTTACCAAATAAAAATAATGAGTGTAGATAAATAATCCGAAAATAAAGCAAATTAAAAACACAAACAAAAATTAAAAACAAGTGGTGAAAGTGGGTAAGTAATTAATTAAACATGTAAAAACATATTTATTATTTACCAAAAGTTGCTTACAAAAATTGCATTTTGTTAAGAAGAGTTTAATATAACGTCTAGATCGTAATAAAAATTAAAAAAAAAAAAAACAAAAAAAAACAAAAACAAAAAAATTAACAAAACAAAAAACTGTCTGTCGCCATGACTAAAATCGCCCAATGAGTGAAAGAGAAAAAAGTGTTTTTTTTTTTAAATTTTTTATTTTAAGTTTCTACCCGTGCTATGTTTTACTCCTGCTGACAATAACAAAGTCAACACAATAGCCGCGTCATAGAGGGTCAAAGACCTCGAATGCACATTATTGCTCCTTAAGGACTACGCCAAATTATAATTATTTTCCACTCCGTATAAGCAGGTACAGAGATATTTATTTACGAATGTGGATCACGTCTAGCAAACCCATCAGCCCCGTCCACGTATTGTTTGTGGTATTTGAAAATTACTTTCTCGAACATACCTATGAACGTCGCATGTCTCGATTTCCGAACATGCACAACATTTAGAAATTCAAATGATACGCTGGCGGTGTATTTTATTAGGTATTTTATGAATTATTTCTTCGGCACGCGATAGTGACAATTTATTTTGAACCATGTGTTAAGACGCTAAATTAATGCAGTGGGTTGTAATTCTAGGAATAACGCAAAAATGTTAGGAACTGAAAAGCAATTTAGGTAATTTACAAGTCATTTATTTTGATAATCATGGGGTTAGTCTTAAACTAAAGTTAATATTAATTAGACACAAAATTTCAATAAAACTAGATAGGCAAGTACTTAAATCTACTTGTAAAGTCTTTGTACTTAAAATTAACTATTTACTTCGTTAAATCTACGTAAAAGTTTGTATTCTTAAAACTAGAGATTCACTGGCTTAATTATACGAAAAAGTTGATTCTTAAAGTTAGAGATTCATTTGGCTTAATTATACGGGAAAGTTGATTCTTAGAGTTAGAGATTCACTTGGCATAATTATACGGGAAAGTTGATTCTTAAAGTTAGGGATTCACTTGGCTGACAGGGTGGAAGAATTATCATGAGAGTTCAGAGGCACTTCCCTTTACTGATGGCTGTCCAGGGTCCAGTGGCTGGTCTTCGAAGGTTTGATCTCCGAAGGGTGAAGATAAGTATCTTCCTGGGCGGAAGCGGGTGGGTCGAGTCGCGGTGCAGAGCCTGGGCGACTTCTACGGTAGATCTCCGAAGGGCGGAGATCGGACTTCCTTCTCGGCGGAAGCGTAAACCTCACTCGCGGTGCAGAACCTGGGCGGTCTCTGCAATATATCTCCGAAGGGCGGAGATCGTACTTCCTTCTGGGACGGAAGCGTAACACTCACTGTCGTCAGAGGACCTGGGCGGCCTCTCCGAGGGGCGAAAATAGGTACCTTCATGGGCGGAAGCTTCAAGCCAACTGTCCTTCCTGGGCGGAAGAGTAAAACTCACTGACTTCTCGTCAGAGAGCCCTGTTGCCTGTCTATCTATAGGGATCTTTTTATGACCCGTATTGTTTGGTGGGCCGCTCATTTATTACACGCTTATTTCCTTTTAGGTTTTATTGCTCTCCTTTATGATATAGCACTTTACAATGGTTTCCGGCTTGAACAACAATCTACGCGGCCAGCCTTTGTGCAATTTTTTTTATGGCCGGTCTAGTCTGGGAATTATTATTATTTGAAATGCACATTTTAGAAACCAAGTATGTCTGTGAATTCGGTCATTACTTATAGGTATTACAAAGGATATATCGCGTGTATAAATTAATTACATTTAAGGGGTTGACAGTGAAATGACAGTGAACCTACTTATTGAATATTATGAGTAATATTTTTTATTCAGAGTTTTTCACATAATATGTTGACATGATGGGGTCATTGGGGTTCAGTAGAAACAGGTAACTTCGTTGAGTGTCAAGTGTTTTATTAATTCACAATGTAAAATATATTCTTAACTGGTAGGTATTGTGGGTGTCATTTAATTACACGAACTGTTTTTACGGGTAATCTGCACACGGTCCAGTGGGGAGATTACCAGTCGTCTCGATGTTGGTGTTGGAAGCCTCAGAGAACAGGTGGTACTTCCGGTAGGGGGAGGTTTTGGTTCTGGGCGGACACGCGTTTCGGCTTTCACTTGACGACCGGTTTCAGACGGTTCAGAGGATGATCAGCAGGATGCCAGAGGCGCTCGACTGCTGTCCGGTGGTGATTCCTGCGGTGGTGGATATGTGCCTTGATGGGATCACGGCGCTGGAGGGCAGGAGGCGAAGGGCACTCGACTGCACTCGAACGGTGAGCGTTGGGGTTCGGCGGTTCCTGCCGAGTTTTCCCGCAGCGTCTCAGGCTGGGGATGCAAGTGGTCTGCTTGCTTTGTAGTAGTGTTGGCAGTTATAACCAATAACCAACTAAATACCGGTTATTTGCGAAATACCCGCAGTTCCGCTAGCGGCCGCTCGGTTATTTGGTTATTTGGTTATTTTGGTTATTTTGGTTATGGATATTTGACAAAAGGGGACAGCGCTATACGGGCTCCATGCTTCCTGTATATCTGTCTTTTTCTTTAGTGAGGCAAAACCAGACACAGCTATATAGTTCGTATAGCGCTATTCCTTTCTGTGAGGTGAGAACTACCCGGTACCCAGAATACCCAGTAATACCCAATACCCATTGACAAAACCATAACCAACTAACCAAAAACCAACTGATAACTGAAAACTTAGATAACTAGACAACTGTAGCCAGTCAGTAGGTCAGTACGCCAATAGTAACTAGCATTCACAGCGAACAGTTAACCCTCTAACGCTCGTAACTGTATTTATTTCTCTCGATAGATTTTTTTTTAAGTTTGTGGAAGAAATAATATTTATCATAGTTTATTGTGGTGTTTAGAATAGTAAGTTAAATAAGTGTTGTTTATTTGTGAATATCGTGACTTTTTAAATAAGCCAGGCAGTATTTGGACCCATTTCGAAAAACATAATGCCGGAAAAAATGCGCTGTGTAAATTATGTAAAACTTTTTTTAATTATAAAAGTTCTACATGAAACTTAATCTTTTATCTAATTAATCAAAATTGTAGCGTTTACATAATTCTACAAGAATTGCTGCTATGTAGCAAGATATAAAATTATAACAAAAAATCATGCAAACATTATTTATTTATTTTGTACACAAAGGGTTATTCTTACACTTTGCTCCCTTCAGATTCTCTGCTCGGTACTCGCCTCGGGTTCCCATTGTTCCCAATACCCACTGTACTAACCGCAACTACGCCTAGCTAGATACGGCTCGGTTATTCGGTTATATCAGTTATTTGGTTATTTTGGTTATGGTTATACGGCAAAAGGGGACAGCGCTATATGAGCTCCATGCTGCATGTATATCTGTCTTTTTCTTTAGTGAGGCGAAACGAGACAGAGCTATATAGTTCGTATTGCGCTATCCCCTTTGTGAGGTGACAACTACCCAATACCCAGTTATACCCACTGACAAAACGATAGCCAAATAACTGAAATAACCAACTGATAACTATCCACCTAGCCCCAGCCATTAGCCCAGTGGCCAGTATGAAGCGGCAATGTAAAGACGCGCAAGTATTTGAGGGAGTAATCAGTATATACGGTACATTTTTAATCAACCATTGTATTTTGATCCTACCAAGGAATTTACAATGTTTTGATAAAATTAATGACTTATTTACTAGTTGCACTTGGGAAATAACAAACAGAAATATAAATATTGGGGTATCACATTAAAAGCTAATTTACTTTTCCGTTATAATTATTTTCAAGGAATTGTGGTATTTTTAAATGCGAGAATGAAATAAATAGTTAGCATTGAAACGAGTGATAAAAATAATTTATAATATTCCTAATTCTTATTGTTTGAGACGTCATGACGTACAATCTGAATTTTTAACTTATTTACCCCACTTTCTAATAAAAAATTCAAATGTGTCCATTGTATAATAGATGTATTTGATATTTTTGTTAAGTTAAACCATTTAAAAAAAGATCTGCTACTACTTAAATGCATTAAATGATATCTCATCTCTTTCTACAAGATGTATGATATAGATTATATGTAGAAATATATAAAATTGGAACATAAAAATACAAATCAAGGGAACGATTTTATTTTATTTTGTACACCCGCTAATTGTTATTCCTGGTTGTTACCACCCCCAATCGGTGCTTATCTCGGGTCCCCACTCACCAATATACTATAAAGTATATAGCCGAACAACCGAAATAACCAAAATAACCGTTTTATAACCACTTATTTAGCTCCTAATAAGGAGTTGGTTATGGCATTGACATACTGGGTTATTACCCAAAGCACCGTGTTGTAGGCCCGGCAAGCCAGGGGGAAAACCTTTCGAACGGAATGTCACAGCACCTTCTGCGACTCTCAAGGAGCAAGGGAATACAACACGTCCTAGTCATAAGACCGACTCGACTCGAAAGATGAGAGGGAGAAAATTTTTGTATATATTTGCAACTTGGCCAAATTCGTATGGGAGCAGCGAACGGAAGTGGCGCCATCTCTACTTGATCAAATGACGCAGTACCCGTGTTGCAGGCCCGGCAAGCCAGGCGGAAAACCTTGGCAACAGAATTTCACAGCAACTTCTGAAAATCTCCTGAGCAAGGAAATACAACACGTCCTATTCATTAGACCGACTCGACTCGACTCGAGTGATGAGATCGAGAAAATTTTTGTAAATATTTGCAACTTGGCTAAATTCGTATGGGAGCTGCGAACGGAAGTGGCGCCATCTCTACTTGAAAAAATGACGCAGTACCCGTGTTGCAGGCCCTGCAAGCCAGGCGGAAAACCTTGGCAACGGAATTTCACAGAACCTTCTGCAAATCTCCTGCGCAAGGCAATACAACACGTCCTAGTCATTAGGCCGACTCGTCTCGACTCGAGTGGTGAGAGGGAGAAAATTTTTGTATATATTTGCAACTTGGCCAAATTCGTATGGGAGCTGCGAATGTAAGTGGCGCCATCTCTACTTGATCAAATGACGCAGTACCCGTGTTGCAGGCCCGGCAAGCCAGGCGGAAAACCTTGGAAACGGAATTTCACAGCACCTTCTGCAAATCTCCAAGAGCAAGGCAATACAACACGTCCTAGTCATTAGACCGACTCGACTCGACTCGAGTGATGAGAGGGAGAAAATGTTTGTATAAATTTGCAACTTGGCCAAATTCGTATGGGAGCTGCGAACGGAAGTGGCGCCATCTCTAGTTGATCAAACGACGCAGTACCCGTGTTGCAGGCCCGGCAAGCCAGGCGGAAAACCTTGGCAACGGAATTTCACAGCACCTTCTGCAAATCTCCTGAGCAAGTCAATACAACACGCCCTAGTCACTAGACCGACTCGACTCGAGTGATGAGAGGGAGAAAAATTTTGTATATATTTACAACTTGGCCAAATTCGTATGGGAGCTGCGAACGGAAGTGGCGCCATCTCTAGTTGATCAAACGACGCAGTACCCGTGTTGCAGGCCCGGCAAGCCAGGCGGAAAA